>NW_021027022.1:293926-332074 GCF_004153795.1 Camellia sinensis | reverse complement strand
AAGGGTTTTGTTTGATCGTCTTTAAGCTTTTTAATTTTTTAGTTATTTTAAATTGAGGTTTAAAAAAATTCACTAGATAGGTTTTTTGATTTTTCGAAAGAAAAAATAAAATAATTATGATTTAAATGTGACTTTTATCTTATTAGACTAAAAATTAATTTTATTTTATTTTATTTTTATAACTATTTTAGCCAAAAAGCCCTAAAGGCATATTACAGTGAGCACACTCTTAGTAGGTCCCCAAATTTTTTCGCTGTTTCATAGAAGGCAAAAACAAACATGCCCTACAATGGTTAATGAGCGAGCGAGTCTAATTATTTTAGGAATATATTATTTAAAAAAATCCCTTCAGAAGCGATTTCATCTTTTTTTTACGTTTAGATAAATTATGCATATTTATATTTGGATAAATATATTTATTCTTTTTTAAAATTTTTAAAAAAAATGCATAATTCCCTATCATAAGGTTAAAAATAAATAAAATTAATTTAGATGATGTGCAAATCTATCTATCTATCTATATATAACTAAGGCCTATTTTGTCATTTTCTAAAAAAAGTCAAATCAAAAAAGTCATTATCCATATTTAAAGTCACATCATCTTATTTAACTTCACATCCCTCTTACCACATCACTTTAATCCAACTCATATTTTATAAAAAGTCAAAAAGTACACTTATTATAGATCATCTCAAACCATCCCCATTAAATATAATTGTTTAGGTCAAAGGTTTCAAAACTTCTGAAATAGTGAATTCTTCATAATTTTATTGAAATAATAAATAAACACAGGCACTTCTCTACCTCTCTTCAATAAGCCTCACCCCCTTTCTAAGATCTAAAAAAGTACAAAAAAATGAGTACTTTTATGGAATGTGATATAGATATGTAAAAACTCCAGTCATCATTGTTCAATGGTAAATTTAAATAATAATAAATAAAAAAAAAAATTCAACAACTCTCACAACTTCTTATATTTCCCAGCATCATTTATATAATAATCAAAAAAATAATTAAAAAAAATTAAAGAGAGAAGAGAAGAGAGAAGATAGTCAAAGCAAGAAAGAAAGAAAATGTGGTAAGCATTTATCTTGAATTCACATTTGTTCTTTTTTTAAAAAAAAACAAGATTAATTCGTTTGTATTTAACAAAAGTATGTTAAATACCTCTTTATCTCTAGCCCCAAAGTTTAATATTTTTGAACTTAACATATTAAACCTCCAAAAATACATTATACTTAAATTAATTTCCATTATAATATTATTTGAACATCTACCAAACAAAATTGCCCAACATTGGAAACAAAACCTAAAACAACATCTTTCTTTTTTTTTTTTTTTTTTTTTTGTCCTTAATGTAGTCGTGACCATAAAAATTTCTTTAAGATATTAGTATTTTATATCTCCTAACTCCAACAATTTATTTGTTTTTCCTCTCTAGGGAAGATTGTAGTATACATAGAGTTTTACAAGTAATCCCTCAAGGTCCATTTTTTTACCTGAAATCTATTTGGAGCCATAAAACTTCCATTCAATTTTTTTTCATCTTTATTCTATTATATATTTAACGATAGATCTTTTTAAGTAATCTGTTCAAATTCATATAATTTTACATAAGGTCTATATAGTTTTCCATAAAATCTACATAGGTCTATAA
Organism: Camellia sinensis; assembly: GCF_004153795.1. Classification (NCBI taxonomy): domain Eukaryota; kingdom Viridiplantae; phylum Streptophyta; class Magnoliopsida; order Ericales; family Theaceae; genus Camellia; species Camellia sinensis. The sequence continues at coordinate 330,417 of NW_021027022.1, read as the reverse complement.
ATTTTTTCATGCAATCACTCTAGATTTATAGATCTTTGCATCTAATTTGTGACAATACTTGAATTTTTATTAAATAATTCATGCATATTACAATTATTAACCACTTCATTTTAACTCATTATAATAAATATGTATAACGCATGTTTCTCAAATCTATCATTTTTCCTATAATATTTGGTATAACTTACTACTATATATTTTTAGTCTCTATTGGTCTAATTATTAGTTCTATATGATATTTTAAAATTTTATTTTAATGATTGATAGCAATTATTTAATTGATAGATGATTTTTTTTCTATTCTTTTATTTTTTTCTTTGTATTGTTTTTATTCTAACTTTTGTCTATTGTATTGTTTATGTGAGAACTTTATTAATAAATTGTGTGGCATAAAAATTATCAATATTTAGTTTGAATAATTATTTATATTATTTAGCATAACTATGAGATATTATGGCTTTTTTTTATTAAATGATTAGTTTTATTTTAAGATATTTTTCTGATTAATCTTTTTTAAAAAAAAAAAAAAAACTGAGACTCCTTATAGGGAAAAACTGATCAACTATTAGGATTAATTCGGTTCCTATTGAATCATCATTTAATCATGTTTAGTAAATTTAAAATTTTGAAAATTAAAAATAAACATTTATTACATGGGGCAAAATCCAATTAAGTCAAATATTTGACAATGACTTAATCATAATTATTTATTAAATTTTTTTAAAAAAAAATTGAACATTAAAAATACTTATCTTATTCTACTACAAAAAATAAAATAAAAACATCTAACTTTTTTTTTTTAGATGGTGAAAGCACCTGATTGAATATTAACTAAATTAATTGATATATGTGGTCATGAACAATTGAGTCAGATATTTGACTATGTCTCAATTATAACTATTTGATTATTAAAACATAATAATAAATACAAGAAATTTAAAATTTTCATCACCATTAGGGCATTTATCCGTTGCCTAAGGTACATTAAAAAAAATTTTAATTTTTTTTTATTGCATAAGGACCCAACAAGATAAGGCCTAATTTTGATATATTAAAAATCTTGAATCACTAACAATCTAAATCTACCTTTTTTTTTTATTTTTTATTTTCTTTATATCAATAACAAAACAAAAATTTCATTAAAAAATGAGAAGAGAAAAAAAAAAAAAAAGATGTACAAAGGAGGACAAAAAAAGTCCTCAAAATAAAAATAAACTAAAAAAAACTCAAAATTAAAAATACTTATCTTATTCTACTACAAAAAAATAAAAACATCTAATGTTTTTTTAAATGGTGAAAACACCTAATTGAATATTAGCAAAATTAATTGGTATATGTGATCATGATCAATTGGGTTAGATATTTGACTATATCTCAATCATAACTGTCACGACCCAATCCCAGGGGCTTAGGGTTGGAATCGTAACTTACTAACTTTTTCTATTTGTAGCAAATTAAACTGCGCAAGCGGAAATAAAAATAATTAAACAGGAATTTACTCAATTTTACTATTTTAATAAGAGAAATACATTTATAGGGCTTTTGTTATTTTATTATTCAGTGACCGGCCCTGAGTAGACCAAAAAGGAGCAAAAATATAAAATAAAAAAAAGAAGAAAAAAAAAAGTGGTTCAATATCAATCCACAATATCAATCCTCGTGCGGGTTCCATTACGTGAGGTTACTACATCTCGTTACATCTCGTCACCTGAAATGGAACAGCTATAAGCACACAACAGAGTGAGAAATATTATGCCAAGAGTATAGGGAACACAAAATAACAATGGATAGTTAGTTAAGCCAAAACATTTACATAACTCAATTTGGTAAATAAATCATTTAAGTGGCAGAAACTGAAATACATAAATTATATAAATAAATAACTATAACCACGGTACAGAATAGAACAGAACAGAGGTCACAGAAGTGACAATCAGAACAGAGGCAATGGATCCATGACAAACAGAGGACCACAAAGTGGCCAAACAGAGGCCAATGGTTATTTAAGTCTCTCAAGGCATGGGACTCCCGTGGTGGTACTTACAAAACATAATTGTTTATAAGGTTATAGTCAAATATTCTTTAAAATTTAAACAAACATATCCATGAGTTCCTTTTTAAACAAATAGAGTTCAGAAATTAATTCACGTAATTAAAATATTTATAAAACATAACTTGTATTAATATAACTAATAAAATACAACTTGTATAAAATAGATTATGGTAAGTCAAAACATACGTAAAATATATTATGGTAACTCAAGATATAATATAACTCACTTTAATATTGATCCTTAGCTTTACTTCACTATGACAACCTTCCTACTATAAGTTTCTTACCTACGTCCCTCTCTTTTTTTTCCCTTTCTTTGTTTTCTCCTTTCACAGATTTGAGCAACTTCTCCCTATTTATAGGGAGGTAAGACCACTATTCGGCCAACACGTGGCCGATCTTGAATCCTTCTACAAATTTGTTTCAATCTCACTTGGATATGCTATTTACTAACATAGATTTATAGTTATCTTAATAAATGTTTACGGTAATTATACTTTTGCCCAATAACCATATAAATAAATTAATTCCTAATTAAATTATACTTTATCGTATACCAATAGAAAATTACTTATTTATTTTATTACCACACCCACTATTATTATTATTATTGTTGTTGTTATCAATATTATTATTTATTTACTCTTACTTTTATATTTATTTATTTACTATTTTTAACTCTAATTGGATCCAACTAGCATTATAATTCTATATTTATGTTAATTTGACCCCAAATAATAATTCCTAATTAATCCCATTTTGATAATCCAATGCCAAATTAGATTCTGTATTTATTATTATTTATTTAATAATATATTCTTACATACATTCACAATTATATATAACTATAAGTATTTATGTGATATTTAATTAACGTTCAGGGTGTCACAATAACTATTTGATTATAAAAATAAAAAATAAAAATACAAAAAAATATAAATATTTCATAACCATTAGGGTATTTATCCGTTGCCAAAGGTTCATTAAAAAAGTTTCAAAAAATTCTTATTGCATAAGGACCTAACAAGATAAGGCCTAACTTTGATATATCAAAAATCTTGAATCGCTACTAATCTTAATCTACCTTCCTTTTTTTTCTTTTTCTTTTTTGTACCAATAATAAAACAAAAGTTTCATTAAAAACTGAGAAGAGAGAGAGAAAAAAAAAAGATGTACAAATGAGTACAAAGAAGTCCCCAATTTTTAAAAAAAAAAAATCAAGAAAATCGAAATCTCCTTACAAATGAGCCACTGAAGCCCAAAACGATACTAAAAATATGATTTTCTCCCATATCTAAATCTACCTTACATGTTTTGGAAGCTTTGAAGCCAAGAAAGTGCTTGCATGTAAGTCCATGTGTTGTTTTATAAGTTTCAAGTTTGATTTTACCCAATTGACTTACTATTGGGTATTGATTTTGTGAAATAATCTTTAATTCTTAATGTTTTCAAAGTTTAAACTTGTTTTCTCAAGTTTTGAGGCCAAGATTTGTGTTTTAATGAGTTAGATTCGAGTTTTAAGCTTGGAAGTGCAATCTAGAAATTCCAGATTTTGCACTTCTGCTCAAGTGAAGGAATCTTCGCTCGAGCGACCACTCTTAGTGCGAGCATTTTCGCTCGAGCAACCAGAAGTATGCTCGAGCATGAAATGCACATGCTTTCAGAAGTTCTTGTGTTTTGCAGACCGCTCGAGCGACAAAAGTTGCGCTCGAGCGAGGGCATGTCTCTCACGCTCGAGTGAGCGTCGAGCGGAAAAAGCAAGCAACTAACACTTTTACAAAAGTTTATAGACCACTCGAGCGACGGATCTTGCACTCGCACATTTTGCATGTCCGTTTGAGTGTAGGAAGTTACGCTCGAGCGAGGACCCTGTTTTCAGCAATTTTTGTCAAGTGTTTTCAAGTACATTTTTGCATCCCCTTTCCATCCTAGGCATTCCTAGGCCAAGTTTAAGACACCATAATAAGGATAAAGAAGTAGAAACACACCAAGACAAGAAAGAACAAACTTAATGATTCTAGGTGTATAATTCAGTACGTATTTGTTCTGTATCTGTGTAGGTCACGCGTCACAAGATATTTAAATTGCCTACTCTGTCTGTTACTTGGAGCCATCTATTTTTTGTGAATAATAACTTAGTAAAGCTATGTTCAAGTTAAATTATTTTCTATATAAGGAATAAGATATGTTCTATGAAATGTCATGTTTAATACTATGAATGATTGTCCAACTCTGACAAATGTTTGTGGTATTTACGCTATGATTCAAGTATGCTATCTGTACCCAGACCGGAGGTTCCTTTATGAAAATGACAAGTTATCTGTACCCGGCTGGAGGTTCCTTATGGAACTGACAAGTTATCTGTTCCCAGTTCGGAGGTTCCTTTATGGAACTGACAAGTTATCCATACCCAGCCGAAGGTTCCTCTATGGAATTGACAAGTATGATCTATGATGCTCTGTAAATGATCTATTAGGGCTAACGGATGAACTATGTATGATCAAGCATGAATTCTGAATTCTGTATACACATTGAATAAGAATACGAATATGAATTTATTCTATGTACAAGCTTAGTCATGGGATATCATTTATTTAACCCTTTACTCTGTTATTATTCACTGGGCTCCTGCTCATTATTTATATTATGTATGTAGGTGATCAGGCACGTGACCAGGCTCAGAGTTGAGGACCTGGTGTTTCGATTTTTGTCAGCCAACCTTTGTGCCTCCCGAGGAGATTCCAGATTAAGTCAAGCATAGTGGCTATGTTATTATGACTGTATAAGACTTTGTTCCTTTTGCTCCATGAACAAGTTTCTCCGTTTTTATGTACATGAAGTGACGTTTATGGAATTGACAAGTTATCCATACCCAGCCAAAGGTTTCTCTATGGAATTGACAAGTATGATCTACGATGCTCTGTAAATGATCTATTAGGGCTAACGGATGAACTATGTATGATCAAGCATGAATTCTGAATTCTGTATACACATTGAATAAGAATACGAATATGAATTTATTCTATGTACAAGCTTAGTCATGGGATATCATTTATTTAACCCTTTACTCTGTTATTATTCACTGGGCTCCCGCTCATTATTTATATTATGTATATAGGTGATCAGGCACGTGACCAGGCTCAGAGTTAAGGACCTAGCGTTTCGATTTTTGTCAGCCAATCTTTGTGCCTCCCGAGGAGGTTCCAAATTAAGTCAAGCATAGTGGCTATGTTATTATGACTGTATAAGACTTTGTTCCTTTTGCTCCATGAACAAGTTTCTCTATTTTTATGTACATGAAGTGACGTGTAAATACTGTATCTTTTGACGTCACTCGTATGTTTATAAAAGTTTAAGATTATCAGTACCATATATGTCTTCACAGCTCAATGGACTATGTATATTTTATGTATTTGCTTCCTCAGCCCCTAATTATTCATTATTATGTTAAGAGGCCTCTGGTAATCCAAGAATTACTGGCCAATTACGACGTTAAACCTGTAGGGGCGGGTTTGGGTCGTGACAATCTGTCTGTGGGTGATAAACACTACTAAATTTCAATTCAGTACCCAAAGCTTGTTGCAAACTTTGCCAGAATCTTGATGTGAATTTTGAATCTCTGTCAGACACAATAAATACTGGCACTCTGTGCAATCTCACAATCTCATTCACATATATATTAGCAAATTTGTCTGCATTAGAAAAAGTTTTCACAAGTAAAAAATGAGCAGATTTAATCAAGTAATCAACAATGACCTCGATAGAATCCATACCTTGAGAGGAACGAGGCAATTCAGCAATGAAGTCCATCGTAATATGCTCTAATTTCCATTCTGGTATTGGAAGTGACTGAAGCAGTCCAGTAGGTCGTTGATGTTCAGCTTTAACTTGTTGGCAATGTAGACATTTGGCTACAAAATCGGCAATACACTTCTTCATTCTAGGCCATCAGAAATTCTGTTTCAAATCTTTGTACATTTTTTTATTCGCCATATGCATGGAAAATTTAGAATTGTGGGCTTCAGTCATAATATGCTTCCTTAATTCTGAACAATCCGGCACACAAAGTCTTCCTTGAAATTTCAAGACATCTCCTTTAAACACAAATCTGGGCCTCGATTTCAATTCAATTTCTTCAACAATCTTTTTAAGGAATTCATCTTCTAGCTGTTTTTCTTTAAATTCCTCAATTATGGCTGGCTGAGCAAAAAAAACAACTAGAATTCCACCATGTTCATGCAAAACAATCTCAATTTCATTTATTTCCAGCTCATACAACAATTCTTTCTAACCTGTAGGCAAACATGCCAAATTCCCAATGAATTTTCTGCTTAAAGCATCTGCAACTGTATTTGCCTTTCCTAGATGATACAGAATCTGTAAGTCATAATCTTTAATCAATTTGAGCCATCTTCTTTGTCTCATGTTCAGTTCTTTCTAAGTGAAGAGTTATTTTAGGCTTTTGTGGTTTGTGTACACCTCACAAGTTGTTCCATACAGATAATGGTGCCAAATTTTTAGAGCAAAGACCACGACTACAAGTTGAAGGTCATGAGTTGGATAATTCTTCTCCTGTGATTGGAGTTGTCGTGAAGCATATGCAATTACCTTATTATTTTGCATTAGTACACATCCTAAGCCCTTGTACGTAGCATCACTGTAGATTTGGAACCCATTTGTACCATTAGGTAAAGTCAAAATTAGTGCAGTCACTAGTTTAGTCTTCAATTCCTGAAAAACAGATTCCCTCTGATCATTTCAACCATACGGTATATTTTTCTGTGTCAATGGCATGGCAAGTTTGGAGAAATCTTTTACAAATTTTCTGTAATAACCAGCAAGCCCCAAAAAACTTCTAACTTCTCTCATAGTGGTCAGTCTTGGCTAGCTCACAATAGCTTTAATTTTCTACGGGTCAACTGATATGCCATCCTTGTTGATCACATGCCCTAGAAATGCAATACTATCCCACCAGAATTCACATGGAGGGTTTTGTGTATAACTTCTTTTCTCTCAAGGTCTGTAATACAATTCCCAGATGATTTTCATGCTCTTCCCTACTTTTAGAGTAAATCAAATGTCATCAATAAATACAACAACAAATTCATTAAAGAATTGTTTGGACACCCTACTCATTAGGTCCATGAATGCTACAGGTGCATTAGTTACTCCAAAAGGCATTACCAAAAACTCATAGTGCCCCGTATCTAGTTTGAAAGACAATTTTCTCTATGTCTACTACTTTAACCTTCAATTGGTGATACCCAGATCTAAGGTCCATTTTTGAAAATAGTTGGGCTCCCTAAAGTTAATCAAACAAATCATCTTTTTGGGCAATGGGTATTTATTCTTGATGGTTACTTTGTTCAATTCCCGATAATCAATACATAACCTCAAAGACCCATCTTTCTTCTTAGTAAGCAACACTGGAGCACCCCAAGGCAAAGTGCCCGATCGGGTGAACCTTTTGTCTAACAGTTCTTAAAGTTGGACCAATAGTTCTTGAAGTTGGACCTTCAATTCTTTTAGTTCAGAAGTTGACATTATGTATGGGGTTTAAGAAATTGGTTGTATCCCAGGTACTACATTAATAGTAAACTCAATTTTTCTATAAATTAGATCCCCAGGTAGTTCATTTGGGAAGACATCAGGGAATTTACAAACTACAGGAATAGTTTCCATATTAGGGCTATCAGAAGTCATATTTAACACACAACACAAATAAACCCTTCATCCCTTTCTAAGCAATTTGATGGCTTTCATAGCAGAAATTAAATACAGGGGAAGAATTACACTATTCCCACCAAACACAAACTCAGGCAACCCAGGTGGCCGGAACACAACAGATTTATTCACACAATTTATAGTGGCATAATACTTGGTCAACCAATCCATTTCCAATATACAGTCAAAATGATCAAGACTTAAAGGCAACATACAATATCATATCACTAATCACAATATAACATGCTGGACAAACATAAGCACATACCATAAACCCCCAAATAGTGTAAAAACATATAATAAACATCCAAGTCTAGAAACAAAGTTCTATAAACAGTTAAACCAAAACTAGTAGATCGAAAGTAGCCATTATTCACTAATTTGTAGTCCGATGTTTCTTTAAATAAGTCATAAATGCATAAGAACTTTTGATAATTAGCAATCTATTTTTACATGCAAAAATAATAAATTCAGGGCGCTTTCAAGTTGTAGACACGCCATTTTTGACCGTCCTCAAGACTTGGACGTCATTATTTGAACACTCGATGATCATCCATGCTCATGTTCGTTTTGAGTTCCCGAAGGTCTCGGCTGCGTGCCTTGCCTTAGGATCTCTCAACTTGTCTGTTTTGTGCTTGGTTGTGGACCAAGGACTTGTGGTTTTGCTTCTGAGGGGAGAGGGTGGCTGGTTGGCCATCCCTATAACCCATCGGCTAAGGCATTGTGATATCGGCCTTGTTTTCTTGCCATCGGCCATAAGTGTTGGCCGATCGGCACTGTTTTTGGTCGATCGGTCATATTTTCTAATCGAGACCTTTCCATCTGCTTTTTGCAGATATTTTGTGCCAATTGTGACAGCTGGTGGGCATAATTCTCATCCTTCATACACGTGTATGGAGGGATTACATTTAAGACTCAAGCTTGTTCAACAAGCTTGAGAATTGAAATTCTATAAGAAGGGAGGCCCCTCTCCTTTTCCAGAGGTTCTGAGAATTTGATATACAAAACATATATCACTCTCTCTATATATATATTTTACCTCTCTCTCTCTCTCCATTTGCTCTTGTTTGTGCTCAAAAGTGTGATTTCTTCATACTATTGCACACAAACACCTATTAGAACACCATCCTTTTGTTGCTGAGGTACTGAGGAGTTAGTTTTAGTGTTTTTGGGTTGGGTTGAACTCAGAAACGCTGCTGGAGTTGTGTTCTTGAAGGTGTTCTTCAAGGGTGAGTCAACTACCTTTTAATCCCTTGTTTTGGCTTAAGATTTTAGACCTATTTGCATGTTTATTTAAGCTTAACTTTCTACTGTAAAAAGTTCTGATTTTTCATTCTTGTGATGTTTGTTTAAGGTCACTTTTGTATTGGGGGTAGTCTACCCCCTCTTATGCCTTGTTAGGTCTTGTTTTGTACCATGCTTTTAAGCTATTGGGACCACCTGGTTTGGGCCTTCTCACCACTGAAATCCAGAGGATTTTCAGTGGTGGAAAGGTGGTTTTGAGGTCCCAAGTAGGAGAAGGTCATCCCCTCTCCTTGTGTCTTGTATGCTGGTATAAATGGCTCATAATAGTAGCATGTTTTCTTAGCTTGTTTTGGCTCCATTTCAGCAAGTATTTAGTGTTATTTTGCCATGTTATACCTCTGTCTAAAGTTGGTTTGATGACCTCTTGCATGCACCATACACTTGTAGAGCAATTTTGCATGCTAGCATAACATGCATCTTGTGTTTGGACCATCATTCTTGCATGTTTTGACTCAACTCAAAGGAGCTTTTAGCCTTGTTTTACCATGCTCTAGCTCTGATTTGTATTGTCTTGGTCATGTATGTGTTGCTTTGTATAGCCATGGTTCAATCTAGCTTGTTAGCTTTGGGTGTCCAAGTCATTAACATGCATTGCTTAGACTATTCTCATGATTTGGCATCATTTCATATGTGATTTCAGTCCATATACTGTGGTCTTGCACTCACATTTGTCACCATTTTCATGCATTGGGAAGTTGGTGTTTTATGCCTTAAGAGTGGGTCATTTTGCATGCCATCATACTTAGGCTTTTGGGATGCCATCTCAGTGGGTTTTTGAGCTTATTTTGACATGCCATAACTCTGATTTTAATTGGTTAAGTCCTGCCATGTTTGGTTTTAATAGGTGTAGTGTAATACCCCTTTGTAGCCTTGCATGCTTCATGCTTTTGGTCTTTTGTTCTAGCTTGTGTTGGCTAGGTTCAAGCATGCTTTTGGTCTTGTTTGACCAGCCTTAGGACTGTTTTGGTTGCCCTTGGCCCTGTGGGGCTTGCTTTGTGTGGTCATGGTATAAGTCCCTTTGCTAGTTTCAAGCTTTGAGCTTTCTTGCATGCCATACTTGCATTGTTGGGGGTGGTTTGGCATCATTCCATGCATGATTTCAGGGCCTATAGTATTGTCATACATCCATGCTTTTCACTCATTGCTCATGCACGGGAGTTTTTATCTTCATGCCTTGTTTATGAACCAAAGTGTATGCATGCTTGCATGTGCTTTTGTACTTCATTTCCATAGCATTTTGGCCACTGATTTGGGCATGGCTGAAGTCTATCCATTTTTAGTTTAAGTCCATTGAGTATGTGGTTTGCATGTTGTTGCATGCATATTACATTGCATGTTGTTGTATGCTTGCTAGTTTGCATATTGTTGCATACTTGGTATATTGCATGTTTACATGTCTAGGTTACATTGCATTTGGCATGCTTTTGTTGCATTGCATAGCTTCTCCATGTTGCATGCATTGTATTGTGTTTGGTTTGGATGTTAAGCCAAACACGAGGAATGAGGGACGTTTCATACTTGAAGTGATGAAACGTACCTCAATCCTTGGTCGCTGACCCTCTTGATCAAACATGATAGAGTTTAAGGCATTTAGGTGTTTTTGTGCATTTCATTCACATTGAATTGTGCGACTCGGCCTCTTTGGCCATCATGCATCAAAATGCTTGATTGATGGCTCGAGAGTCGAGCACTACACTCTTTTGAGTTTCAAGCATGATAAGGGGTGTGGTTGCACAATATTTTCTTGCAAATACATTGTCATGCTTCTGTTTGTGCTCTGTTGCAGCAAAAAGGAGCAGTTAGCAGGAAGAGATGGCCGATCGGCTATCTGGTGTGCCGATCGGCTAACAATGTTTGGCCAATAGCCTCATAAGTGGTCGATGACCCTTATCCTTTGGCCGATAACCATACCATTTGGCCGATGGCCTCTCAGAGTGCCCATGAGGTGGGTCAGAAGCATCACAGAAATTTTCACAGTTTTCAGAAGTCAAAAACAGTGCAAACAGAGGCAACATGAGGCATGGTAACGGATTTCTGGGAGGACGCAACCGAGCATGCACCATTTATCATTTCGAGGCAGAGCTGTGGCAACTTGATTTAGCTTCTTTCTTTTCTTACTTAGTTGATTTTGTAACTTAATTAATTTTCTTAATTAGTTAAGGTTTTGTAATAATTAATTAGCTAGGATAGTTAGTCAATTAGTTGGTTTGTATTATTCATTCGGACCCTCCGTCGAGAGGGCGAATTTTGTAATAAGTGTGCATGAGTGTGTGAATGTCTTCCAACCCCATGTCTTTCTCCCTTTTACTTAACCGCTTACGATGGTTAGTTCTAGGTCATGTTTCAATTAGCATTCCTATGCTTGCATGTTTTCATTCATTCATCTGTCTTGCATGCACCGGGCTCGGCCCATCAGACTAACTGTATTGTATTTCAATTCCTACTTGAATACACGATTATCAGGTTGCATCTCACATGCTACCTTAGAACAGTCGAGCCTATTTCTAGTTGTATTTTGCATGTGTTGCATTAGCCATCTTAACATAGCTAGGATCATGCATGATTTCTAACTAGCTTCTCTGTTTTGGCTCTGAGTACACTGTAAGTGTTTATGCTTTAGCATCTTGCATGAGTGTGAGTGTTGTCGTGATAGCATGCTTGCCATGAGGCTAACTGCTTAAGTGATTAACTGCCTGAATGCCTGTGGGTGAAGGTTGGATTACTTGAATTGGAACAATTCATTGAAATGCGAGTTTTAAGCCCACTTGAGAGTTGCAAAATCATGTTTTCTAAGCCCACTTGAGAGTGGCAAATCCACGTCTTAGTCTACTTGCGAGTAGCACCTTCAAAGCATTTTCAAACAAACAAACATGAGATGTTTTGTTCCAATTTAGGTGATCTAGTCTATACTTTTATGTTGTGCACATCATATAGTAAAGCTAGCTAATAACTGGAATAAGAACACATGTGTTTTCAAAAACAAAATATAATGTTAGTAAAGGCCGATCTTTGATCGGGCGAGCGGGGGTGCTTATTGCATGACCTTCCCCTCTTGTACCCAAGTTCTCAAGCCGAGAAAACTTTGGTGATGACGGACACGTGGCCTTAGGCACGAGTTAGGGTTTCCTAAATTCCCCAAAATAAAACATTTAGGTGGCGACTCTGTATCTGACAAAGCAGTCCATGTTTGGCACTTCTTTATTAAAATCAGTTTTCCAAAACGATTTGCCGGATTTGGACTCTTTGGTGATTTATCAGTCTTGCATTGCACTTTGCGAGATTAGATTCAGAATCGTGACATTGAGTCCAAACTGTAGTATGCTAATGAACAAAACGGATTTTGCACCATTTCGCGTGTGCCGGAACGTTCGAGCACGTCTACAGTTTCTGGCGACTCTGCTGGGGATTTAGAGGACTTGACTCAAACTCATGATATCTTGTTTTGATTACACTTATATGTCTCTTTGCATTGCATTTGCATTGGTGTACCTAGGACACCGTGTTTGCCATATGCTATTCCGGAACGATTTGCCGGAGGCTCGCTTTGAGAAGCATGCCATAAGGCTAACCGGTTGCGGGCTCTGCCACGATGGGAACACAAACCTTGGTTTTTACCGAGGCACCCTTTTTGACCATTCGACCTAGTGTATATCGGAAACTGTAGTGACCATTCCAAGCTAGGGCAGGTTGCTTACCCGATTATAGGTTGTTTGAAATCGCTGTGTGCGTAGTGAAACCCTTGCTCTTGACAATAGGACAGGGAAACCCTACCCCAACATAGGGGTGTTTTGGCTCTCACTTGCTTGCTATGTGCTTTTAGAGTTGGCCTCTATAGGAATGCACGTATCGGTTTACAAGTCTAGGTATCAGGCCTGCGGGCATCAGTATTTGGGAATCTGTTTTACCTACGGGTATTAGATTCAAATTTGGGGCTGTGATTTGGGGAACAATGATCAGTGGTTGAGAACAGTTCTTTCAGCTTGTGTTTGCCAACTGCGTGTTGTCTTTATTTAAGCTGTTATGCTGTCCATTTTTCTGTTCATTGTTTCCTTATTGTGCTTTATTTATCTTTTTGCAAGGTAGTTTAGCACCATTGCATCTGACCAAGCAGATATTCCCCGAGCACTCTTGGTTAGAGGTCGTAGACTTAATCGATCCAGGGATCTGATAAACGGACAAGTAGTGTTCCTTTCTTTACCCCCGGTTACCAGACGAAGGTAAAAAAGGCACAGTGTATCGGTACAGCGATCGCCAGATCAGTGGTCTACCCCACCAGGGAACAGTCAGGCTGAGGTCTCAGTTTCTACTACAGGGACAGATATACCGGTTATTCAGCTAGATCAACATAATATGGCAGGTATAGAGGAGATGATGCGTTTGCTCCAGGAGAGCATGAAAGCCATGCAGCAGGATGCTGCCCGTCAAGCAGAATTTGCTGCACGCCAGGCCGAGGTTATGGCCCAGCAAGCAGAGTTGATTGCTAGACTCCAACAACAACAACCACCACAGCAAGCCAGAGCATCTGCTTCACACCCAGCTCCTTCCCCACCAAGAGTTCCAATACTCGGGGAGACCGCCAACGTCCAGGAAAATACGAACGTTCCAATGGGGCTGGCTCCGCCCCCAATCCTACCCCAGTTATCCAAAGCACAGACCAAACTGGGGGATACGCCGTTTGAGTTCGAGGTGGACCCCACAGTGCTAAAAGTGAGCAAGCTAGAAAAGCTGTTCATGAAGTCTCAGGGCGTGAAATCCATCCCAGATATAGAGGACGGGTACACTGACTCGGCTGTGACTTTGCCAGACTGGTTTAAAATGCCGCACATAGACTGTTTCGACGGGTCTGGAGATCCTATGGTGCATTTGCGGCTGTTTTCGGATATCCTAAGGCCGATGGGCCTCTCTAGACTGCAGAAACTTTCCTTGTTTGGTTGGGCCCTATCGGGTGTAGCGGCGATTTGGCATGCAAAACTGGAGGACTTTGTCAGAAGGAGTTGGGAGGAGATGGCTGAGGCCTTTGTAGCCCAATACTCCTATAATACACAGATCGAGGTCACAACGCGTGATATCGAGACAACTAGACAAGAGCTGAAGGAGAGCTTCTCCGATTTTGTGACCCGGTAGAGGGCCAAGGCCTCGATGATAACCATCAGGCCGGTTGACAAGGACCAAATTCGGATGGTTGTACGTAACCTCCAGCCCAAGCTCATGCAGAAGATGATCGTCCTCCCTCTCCCCACCTTTGTAGATCTACATGAGATAGGGGTGCAGCTCGAGGACGCCATGAAACAGGGCCTTATTGATCATGAGCGAGAGCAGCCCAAGAGGGCCTTCAACCGCAGTGCGAATGCAGGCACAAGCAGTGCTGCAGCTACCAGATCTTCAGATGTGGGTATGGTCACCACCACCACCCCAAGAACCCTTACAACTACACCATTCATCGGTGCGTCTGGAAGTAGCTCACAAACAACCAAGTTTTCACTCCGAGGCCAAAGAACCTTTACCCCACTATACATGTCTTTGTCCAAGGCTTTTGGGGTTTTGATCAGGAAAGGGCACTTGAAGCCCCTAGAGCCGTGGCCATTGCCAGAAAAACTTCCCCCCTCCCATAACCCGGTGAAATGTTGCGCCTTTTACCAACATCATGGTCATGACACCGACCAGTGCTATAGATTGCGTCACGAGATTCAGGATCTCGTTGACAATAGGGTGATCGTGCCTCCGGAGAAACTGAATGTCACAACCAATCCTCCCCCACCACATAACCAAGCTGCACCTCCCAAACACATCAATATGATCCAAACTGGGGTTGTGTCATACGACCCTAGCATATATATCACCCCTTCTCACCTACCCAAGCCGGAGGTGTTCATTCCTGACAGCACTAACTTGTGCATGTTGGACATCTCCCAAACCCAACCTGAATAGGTGATGGTGGCTATCGAAGATAGAAGTGGGTCGATTGTGGGGGAAGATGAGAATGTTTATACAGAGCCTGAGGGGTCTGCAAGCTTCATGTACAACCTGAGCGGTTACATTACATTAGCAGACCAGGCTAGGCTGAGAGTGGAATTGCCAGTGGGGGCAGAGATTTGTGTAATTCGGGAGGATGGACCTAATCAGGGGCTAGATGACTTAGCGGATTTGAGAGAAGACATTGCAAACCTTCAGTTTTTCAACGACAGGATCCGGGGGACATGACTGTCAACTGGTTTAATTTGGAAGGGTCAGCAGAAGCTACTGGGTGGCTCAGTGACGAGCCGGATGTTGTTGAGCAACCTCAGCCAGAACAGGGTCTGTTAGGGACGGGGACATCAACAGTGGCCAGAAGGGTCGAGAAATAGGATGCATCATCGGAGAGCATCAGTGTTAAGAATTTCGCTTAGGATCCGAGCAATTTGAATACAAGAGATGTTGAACAGCAGGCTGCACTGAAGCAGTTTGAGCGGGAAAGGATCGAGGATTCTGAGTGGGCCAGAAAGGCCAAAGCCCCTGCAGGGACAGAACGTGTTGTGTGCACAAGAACGGAGCGTGCTGCGAGCACAGGAACAGAAGGTGCTGTGGGCACATGAATAGTTGTAACAGAGCCGGATAGGTGTCTGTCGGCTGCCGATGGCATATGGTGGGAAGATGACGATCTATGTCTTGCCCACACCGATGAAGACTGGGGGCAAAGCCAGCCAGATGATACCTGGTATGTTGGCGAAGTTGACCACATGACTAGGAGTGGGCAGTATTTCAATCCCCTGCACTTAGATCAACTAGAGGCGTCCGGAAAGGACAAAGAGGCAGATAGGCAGAAAGAAAAGCTGCTCAAGGAGGAGGCTGCGCTAAAACAGCTTAAGAAGATACAAGCAAACATCTCCATCTGGGGACTGCTTATGGCCTCAAGAGTTCATAGATAGGCTGTCCTTTCTGCAATGGACAAAGCCAAACTTTCAATAGATACCACACCTGAGCAGCTGGTGGGACTGGTCTTTCAGGGAGGAGCTTCTCCAATGTTGACTTTCACTGACAAGGAACTACTGCCTGAGGGCGCAGACCATAACAAACCTCTCTACATCTCTATCGAGTGCAGAGAAAAATGGATACCAGTGGTTCTTGTCGACACGGGATCCGCCATTAACGTGTGCCCGGTGAGGACGGTATATGCAATCGGGTTGAAGCCCGCGGATTTTGTGCCAACTGCCCAGGTGATAAGGGCGTACGACAATACCAGCAGAGAAGTGATGGGGACCATGAAGATTCAGACTCAGGTTGGTCCAGGACAGCAGGATATTGACTTTCATGTGTTGGACATTCCCGCAACCTTTAATCTACTCCTAGGGCAGCCGTGGCTGCACTAGGTGAAGGCGGTCTCTTCCACCCTGCATCAGATGTTGAAATACCCCCACGGGAAGGGGGTGGCTATTGTTTTTGGGAATTCGTCAATCCATCCGCCGCCAGAGGTGTCTACACCGATTTTGGAAATTGAGCATGGCACAGAGGATGTGTTCCTGTCAAGATTTACCCTAGTCGAGGCCCGGGTCGTACAGAACATCTTGGCTGTTGATGAGGGGTTATATGTCAGCGCACAGTCAGTGTACCTTATGAACAAGCTGCAGCATATCCCTGGGATGGGACTAGGAAAAAGTGGCCGGAAGGGCATTATAGCATCGGCCGAAGTACCGCATAAACCGCATACCTTTGGCTTAGGCTATCTTCCTACCAAAGAGGACTGGGTAAGGAAAGGCAAAGAGATGGCCGGGAGAGTCAGAGCCAAGCAAACCGGGAAGCATTATGAGTTGATGCACCGGCCTATCCAGGGCACCCTGAACGAACGCTTCGTCCGGGAGAGGGAAAACTTTCCATTCTGCGGCTTCTCAGAGCCATGGCTAAACGCAGAGAAGAGGCGCCTATCGGGATTTGAGATCTTCTTTGACTTGCAGTTGTCCGGGGATGATGTTGTCGAAGAGCAGACAGACCCACCAGCTGAGGCTGAGCAATGTAAAGAAGAGGATTCCGAGAGCACCGAGATTGAAATAGGGGTAGCGCTGGCTTGTCTACTCTCAGATCCTCTGATTGTACAAGAGTGCTTGGGGGATAACTCAGTGTCCATGATCGGGAATGAAACGGCTGCGAGCCCATCTTCAAACATTCTGGATGCGTCCATCGCACCTTCTCTCGTCTGGCAGTACGAGGAGGGATTCTTATCGAGCAGCACCGGGTTAGGTAGTGAGCCAGAATCTGATTCCACCGAGTCTGTGGAGTCGGAATTAGGTTCCAGCTCGTTATAGACACCCCATTTTTGACCGACCTTAAGACTCAGACGTCACTAATTGAGCACTCGGTGATGTTGCATATTGTGCTCGTTTTGAGGTTGCGGAGTCTCGGCTGCGAGCCTTGCCTCCGGACTTCGGGGCTCTTTTGTGCTTTGCCTCGGTTTGCGAACCAGGTCCTGCTTTCTCTATTTTCTCTTCCCAAAGGGAGGGAGAGGTCTCGTAGACCATCTCTCAGTGGCCGTAGGCCATTTTTTCCGTTTGGAGGCCAGTTTCCGATTTTTGGAGCCGTCGGTCGTGTGTCTCGGTTCGGGACCACTTAATTACCTCCGATTGTTCCGGTTTTTGGCACACCCCTTATTTCCTCCCTTTAGAGGGACACTGTGGCCCGGGAGACCGTCTTCGTGGTCATACGCCACTTTCGGTGCCTAACAGCCTGTTTTTGGGGCCCCAGACTGCGCGTTTTAGCCCCGAACCTTCGTTTTGCATCCGTTTTGGTCCATTTTTGGTAGGAACCCTATTTTCATTGCTAGGGAGGTGGTAGGATGGTGGGAGGCCACCTTTTCTCCTTAAAAACCAATTTTCTCTTTTTTCTCTCTCCAAAAGCCAATTTTTATGACAGAAAGCTGGTTTTTCTCACTTTTGAGCCACAATTTCTTGCTTTTCTTACCATCATTATGTTGTGCTCATCTGGGAGGCCACCAATATGGGTGGGCCGACCAGTAATTCCTCTTGACCCTTTTGAACCTCTCTAAAAAGTTGATTTTCCTCTCTCTTGGGTCACATTTTTTGGTTTTCCACCATACAGCTGTGTTGCACTCATCTGGGAGGCCACCTTTCTGGTATGGCCGGCCAACATTTGTCATTGACCCTTTTGACCCCTGGTCAACCGACCAGGGGGAGTGGCCGGCCGGCCACCTTAGCTAGTCGGCCAGCTTTCTGCTTTTTGCTCTTCTCAAGTGCAACACAGCTGTGCCAACTGTGAAGCATTTAGCCCACTGTCCGAGGGTTTTGTCCTTGTTTTGGCCCCTTTTTGGTTGGTTTTCACCCCTTTGCTTGGCTTCAAAGAGGAATTGGCCCCTTTGGTCAAGCTTCTTGAGGAAGCTTGACCCTTTTGGTCTAGCTTCTTCAAGAAGCTTGACCCCTTTGGTTAAGCTTTCTTTAGAAGCTTTGAGCCCCTCTCTTGGCTTCTCTAAGAAGCCATGGCCTCCTCCCTCTATATAATCAACCCTTCACCTCCATTTTCAAGGGTTAGAAGTTTTTGGCTGGAAATATACATACAATCCTCTACCTCTATACTTTAAGCCTCAAAACACTCATATTCTTGGCCATTTTACCCTACACCTCTTAGCCTACCACCTCCCTCATTCATTCTAGAACCTTGGAGGTCATTTACAGAGGTTGAAAGCTCACCAACTTGGTCCAGAAGCTGCTGGAGGTCGGCCCTACAAGGGTAAGTCTTCATTTATCCCTTTTTTGCACTATTTTGCTCTATACTTTAGCTCCATTTGAAAGAATTTTTGAGCCTTGGTGTAAACTTAAAATAGTCTTATTTTGAGCTCCTCTTCATGTTTGATTAAGGATACTTTTCTGTTTGAGGTCTCTTACATCCTTGTATGCCTTATCTCTCTTTTAGGGCTTTTTTTGCATGATATATTAGCCTTATTTGTGAGCATTTTTGGACCTCGGCCTAAGCTGAAGAAAGTCTTTTTTTGACCTCCTCTTTAAGTTTGATTGAGGTCACTTTTCTGTTTGGAGTCATCTTCTTCCTTGCATGCTTCATTTCCTCATGCTTTGAGCCATGCATTTGAGCATTTGCATTGGTCTTGTTTTGGCATCTTGGCCACTAAAATCCAGTGGATTTTCAGTGGCCTTGATGTGTCTTTGAGCCCCAAAATCATAGAGGAGTGACCCTCTCCCCCCTCATTCTCTTTACTAGCATGGTTAGCCTTCCAAAGGGACCCTATTTTGCATGCATTGAAGTCATGTTTCAGGCCTCATTCTGAGGGTTTTAAGGTCTACCTAAGCTCTGTCAAGAGCCCATTTTGCCATAGTTTATGTCTATGATGCATGTATGGAGCAATCCCATTCAAGGCCTTTCAAAGGGGCCTTTCTTTGCATGTTTTCGAGACTGATTTCAGGGCCTATTTGGTGGGTTTTAGGGCTGTCATAACTCATTTCCAGAGGTGGTTCTTCCATGTTACATGTCTATCTTGTATGTCCCTAATAACCCCTTGTATGGCCCTCTAAAGGAGCTCATCATTTTTGCATGCATTGGTTGTATTTCAATGGTTATTTGGGCATATTTTGACATATTTTATTCACTGTTTTTGGCTGGTTTGATGAGTTCTCATATGCTTCATATACATGCCATATAAACCATGCTTGCTAGCCAATGTTGCATGCTATTTTAGTCCATAATGTTAGCACCTTTTGGCCATGCTTTAAACTAGAAATGTGCATGTTTTGGGACTGCCTTGGCTCTGTCTTTGTACTTCATGGCTAAATAATGCTTGCTTTGCATAGTTATAATTCAATACATATGCCTAGCTTTGAGTTTCGGGGCTTATTTCATGCATTGGGTGCCATATTTCCATGTTTCGGGACCATTTAGCATCATGATTCAGTCCTGGAAATTACATGTTTGTATGCCATCTTTCATCCCTTTCCATGCTTTGATAGCGTGGCATTTTATGCCTTAAGTTCGGTCCTCGGTATGCGTGCACGTGTGCACGCATTTCGGTTGTCTCTTTTCCATCTCATGGCCACTGATGTGAGTGTGGCTGAGGTCCACTCATGATTGGTGTAAGTCCATCGTGCATTGTGTTTGTCATTTCGATCCATAGCATTGCGTATGTTAGATTGCATGTTAGAGCATCGTGTATGCCATGTCACATCGAGCATTGTGTATGCCATTTCATAGCATTACGTATGCTAGGTTGTATGTTAATCGTATTGTGTATGCCATCTCATTTGCATCGTGTTTGGGATAGGAGTTAGCCCAAGCACGGGAAACGAGGTACGTTTCGTACTCCGAGTGACGGAACGTGTCTCAATTCCCTGTCGCCGACACTTCGGATTACCTATGATGGAGTTTAGGTCTTGTTGTGTTTTCATGTGCATTCATTTCATATTGAGTCGTGCAATTCGAATCCTCGGCCATCATGCATCGATATGTGTGATTAGTGGCACGAGGATCGAGGACTACACTTCCTGAAGAGTAGTCATGCATACATATGTGAAAATACTTTGCCATGCCCCTTTGCTGCTCTCTGTTGTAGTAAATCAAAAATCAGCGGCCTTCTGGAGCGTTGCGCAATATTCCAAGAACAATTACAAACAGAGGCAAACTGGGGCATCGTAATGGATTTCTGCGCAAGGCAACTCAAGCATGCATCATTCATCATTTGGAACAGAGCTGAGGCGGTCCATGGATTTGCGTGCTAATTTCCTTGCTTTCCTAGATTAATTTGTTAATTAATTAGGATTTTGTATTTATTCGGACTGTACTATTTATTCGAACTGTATATTATTTATTCGGACCCTCCGAGCGAGGGCACAGCTGTAATAAGTGTGCGTGCGTGTGATGTATGTCTTCCAACTTCACGTCTTTCTCCCTTTTATTTACCAGCTTATGATGGTTAGATTAGGGCATATTTCAATTAGCATACTTATGCTTGCATGTTTGCATTCATTCATCTATCTTGCATGCACCGGGCTCTGCGCATCATACTAACTGCATTGTATTTCAATTCCGAGTTGAATACTTGTTAGTTGTAGCATTTCACATGCCATCTTTAGAATAGTCAAGCCTATCTTAGTTGCATTTTGCATGTGTTGCATTAGGCATTTCTGTATAGTTAGGATCATGCATGGATTTCTAACATAGCTTTTGTTTTGGCTTGGAGTACTCGGTAAGTGTTTATGCTTTAGCATACTTGCATGTGTGTGAGTGTTGCCATGATAGCATGCTTGCCATGAGGCTAACTGCTTATGTGATATAACTACCTGAATGCCTGTGGATGAAGGTTGGGTTATTTGGATTGGAACAATTCATCAATTGTGAGTTTTAAGCCCACTAGATAGCGCGTGAAATGTTTTGTTCCAATTCAGACGATTCAGTCTATGCTTGTATGCTGTGCGCATCACATAGTAAATCTAGGCTAATAACCGGAATAAGAACGCATAAAGTTTTCAAAACTAGATATCATGGTTAGTAGAGGCCGATCTTTGATCGAGCGAGCGGGGGTGCTCACGAAGTGACCTTCCCCAATCGTACCCAAGTTCCTGAGCCGAGGCAACTTTGGTGATGACGGACACGTGGCCTTAGGCAACGAGTCAGGGTTTCCTAAATTCCCCCAAAATAAATATTTAGGTGGCGACTTTGTATCTGGCAAAGCAGTCCATGTTTGGCACTTCTTTCCAAAAAAATCTGTTTTCAAAAATGATTTGCCGGATTTGGACTCTTTGATGATTCATCGGTCTTGCATTGCACTCCGCGAGATTAGATACAGGATTGTGACAAATTGAGTCCGAACTGTAGTGAGGCCCGAAGGCGTGTCTACACTCGTCTGAGTCTGAGTTAGATATTCTTGGGGGTGACAACCCGGATGCCACAATCCTGTCTAGGTCGTCTTTTTCTTTTTCCTTTGAGTCTGTTGTAACAGAGGAATCAGGCTACATGGAAGTGATTAATGAGATTGGAATGGCTGTGGCCTTTGAGTACTTTTCTGTGCCTTTGATTTATTGTATTAATCAGGACTTTCAAAATTTCGATGAAAACGACGAGGAAGAAATTCCTCCAGTTTTGAAACATTTGCTTGATTAAGAGCAGAAGAGGTTTGTAAAATCGCTGGTTGATGAAATCACCCAAATTAATGTTGGTACTGAGAAGGACTCGCGGCTGGTCCAAATCGAGTCCATGTTGTCTTCGGAGGAGCGCGAGCGCTTAGTGGCTTTATTAAAAGATTTCAAAGATGTTTTCGCGTGGTTCTATGAAGACATGCCTGGAATCGATCTTGAGATTGTACAGCACCGGATTCCTCTTGACCTAGAGGCCCGACTTGTCAAGTAGAAACTCAGAAGGATCCGCCCGGACTAGGCCATCAAGATCAAAGAAGAGGTCACCAAGCAAATTGACGCAGGGTTCCTGCTGGTATTTGAATGCCCAACTTGGTTGGCCAATATAGTTTCGGTGCCGAAGAAAGATGGCATAATTTGGGTATGTGTGGACTTCAGGGCTTTGAACAAAGCCAGTCCGAAGGACGACTTTCCTCTGCCGTATATCGACGAATTAGTGGACTTCACTGCTGGGCATGCGTTGCTCTCATTCATGGATGGCTTTTCAGGCTACAATCAGATTCTGATGGCACTCAAAGACCGGGAGAAGACTGCTTTCACCACCCCGTAGGGGACCTATTGTTATACGGTTATGCCGTTTGGGCTGAAGAATGCTGGAGCTACATATCAACAGGCTGCAACCACGATTTTGTACGACATGATCCATAAGGAGGTTGAGGTGTACGTGGATGACATGATTGTCAAGTCCAAGGAAAGAGAGGGCCACTACACCACCTTGCAGAAATTCTTTCAACGGATCAGAGAGTATCGGTTGCGGCTGAATCCTCATAAATGTACGTTTAGTGTTACAGCAGGGAAAATGCTGGGGTTTTTGATCACACAGAGAGGTATCGAGGTCGATCCTTCCAAAATCAAGGCCATCTTAGAAATACCACCACCAAGGACTGAAAAGGAGGTGCGAGGCTTTTTAGGTAAAGTGCAATTCATAAGATGGTTTATTGCAAAATTAACATTGACTTGTGAACCACTCTTTGGTCTCCTGAAGAAAGGAAAGAAGTTCCAATGGGACGGCCGATGCCAAGCTGTTTTCGAACAAATCAAGCAATATTTACAGAACCCACCTATGTTGTCACCGCCTAAGCCGGGGAAACCGTTGATTCTGTACCTTTCAGTGATTGAAACTACAATGGGTTGCATGCTTGCACAGGAGTTTGAGGACAAAGTGAAGAGAGCTATCTACTACCTGAGCAAGAAAATGCTAGATTACGAGACCCGCTACACTCCGCTGGAGAAGGCTTGTTTGGCCTTGGTATGGGCTACCAGGAAGCTGCGGCACTACCTGTTAGCTCACTCTGTAATACTAGTTTCGAGATTAGATCCATCAAATATCTCTTCGAGAAACCGGCACTTACGGGTAGGCTAGCCCGTTGGTTGCTTCTGCTTTCCAAATTCAATCTGAAGTACATGACATGCAAGTCAGTGAAAGGGAGAGCGGTAGCGGAGTTCCTAGCCGACCACCCAGTGGAAGGAGATGAAGTAGTTAAGTACCTATTCCCAGACGAGGCCATTCTGCATGTCGAAGAAGAAACTTGGACGATGTACTTTGACAGAGCGTCAAACCAATACGGGTATGGGATAGGGGTGTTGCTGATAGCCCCCGACAATTCCCGCATACCTCTAGCATTCAAACTTCAGTTCAAAGTGTCGAACAATGAAGCAGAGTATGAGACATGTATTGCTGGTTTAGAAGCTGCCCTAGAACTAGGGGCCAAACGGTTGGACGCCATCGGGGACTCGAACCTTGTTGTATCTCAAGCTAAAGAAGATTGGAAAGTCAAAGAAGAAAAAATGAGAATCTATCACTAGACCTTGGACGTGCTGATTCCTCGATTTGAGAAACTGAACTTCGCTCATCTGTTGAGAGAGAATAACAGGTTCGCAGATTCATTAGCAACTCTATCTTCTATGATAGACATCCCTTTCAGAGTCCGGATGCATCCGATCATCATTGAACAGAAATTTGCACCGGCCTACAAGCTGATTGCTGCCATAGATGAGGTACAAGATGAGAATCCCTGGTATTACGATGTTCGGAACTTCTTGGAAAAAGAGGCATATACACCAGGGGCAAATGCCAAAGATAAGAGGGCAATTCGAAGAATGGCTGCTTAGTTCATCATCTGCGGGGGAAAACTGTACAAGAGAGGTCATCTCGGGATGCATAAGCTGTGTGTTGATGCCGAAGAATCGAAGCGCCTGATGGAGGCCATCCATGGAGAAGAGTGCAGAGCGCACATAAACGGGGTGATGCTAGCTTGGAAGATCCTTAGACAGGGTTATTACTGGTCCACCATGGAGGAGGATTGTATTGGCTTTGTCCAGCGATGCCACAAATGTCAGATCCATGCAAATCGCATGAACATTCCGCCGTCGAAGCTATACAACATGACTTCACCATGGCCGTTTTCAGTTTGGGGAATTGACGTGATCGGGGCTGTCACTCCGAAGGGGTCCAATGGGTATGAGTTCATTCTAGTCGTGATAGACTACTTTACGAAGTGGGTTGAGGCCCAATCTTATGTGGTGTTGAAGGCATCGCATGTTGCAAAGTTCATTAGGAACAACATCATCTATCGCTACGGGGTCCCGAACGAGATTATTTTAGATAATGGTTCCCACTTCAAGAAGGAAGTGATCGACTTGTTGGACAAGTACAACGTGTCTTTTCATAAGTCATCTACATATCGGCCACAAACCAACGGAGCTGTTGAGGCCGCCAACTAGAACATCAAGCGCATTCTGCAGAAGATGGTGGAAACCTACCGGGACTGGCCAAATAAACTGTCATTCGCTCTATGGGGCTACTGGACTTCAATTCGAACTTCTACTGGGGCAATTTCGTATTCCTTGGTTTATGGGATGGAGGTTGTTCTGCCTATCGAAGTTGAGGTTCCATCATTGCGGGTATTGACTGAATGTCAGATAGCTGAGGCTGATTGGCAGCAAAGTAAGTTCGAAGAACTCATGCTCTTTGATGAAAGAAGGCTAAAAGCATTGTACCATGTTCAGGGTTATCAACGAAGAATCGCCAGGGCTTTCAACAAGAAGGTTAAGTCCAAGAATTTGAAAGAATGAGATTTGATGGTCAAAGACAACCGAGCTCCCATCCATGACCCTAGGGGCAAGTTCAGACCTAATTGGACTGGTCCTTACATCATCAAGTCTATTTGGTCGGTTGGAGCTGTCGTTCTGATGGACCTAGATGGCCTAGAGTTCTCCCAATCGATCAACGTGGACAAGTTGAAGAAATACTTTCCCTAAGTGGCTCGCTAAGCCGAAAACCCGAAACGGCAACCTAGGCAAAAGTTAGAGCATGAAAAATTTGAAATTATAAAAACTAAGCTCTCAAGGTTGAAAACCCAGAAAGGGTGGCCTTGGCAAAAGTTAGAGCGCAAAAGGAGAGTGTTAATACACGAGTGAACCCGAGCCGAACTATGTAAGGCTTGATTCCCATCTTTGGGATACGTAGGCAACTTCATCCTAAAGTCCAGCCATAAACACTTCCCTGATCAACTTTGTCCATGTGATCATGTTTGGTCGCCTTTGTCTATTCTGCATTCAAGAAGCTCGGTTGTGATCTCCGGTACAGTGCTATTCAGACTAGGGGCAACTTTCCAGTTACTGGGATTTGGGGTTGTACATCTCAGTGATAGATCTCAGGCATGTCCAGTTCTGATCCATATCGAAAATGGTTTTTGAAAAGTTTTAATAAAAGTTGATTTTGCTCAAATTAATCTTTTTACAACTTAAACCATTTTTGGACCAAACGAAAAATTTTCAGTACCCATAACCTTCAATTTCATTGATTTCAATACAGAGTTCTCCTACTCTTGAATACAAATTGAAGTTACTTTTTATTACATTCATAAAGAAAACTTGAAAGTACTGATTAAAACAAATAAATTCGGGGCATAATCAGGTGTTCCCGCGTCCCCTCCCAGAGCTTGTAGAAGCCTCTGATGCCAAAGTGGGCCCGATTTGCGCCTTCTCATCAAGCCAAGCTATGCACTCATCAGAGAGGGTGCAACTGAAAGTGGGAGCGGGGTCCAGAAGGTCTCTCGTCCTCCATGCTGCGGCATACCGAGCTAGCTGTGCGCCTCGGACCGAAAATGTAGCAGGGTACTCTATCCCCTCTTCCAGGCGAGTCTGATCATGTCCGAACTGGCGCCGGAATTGGAACGGGAAGTAAAAGACACAGTGTGTCAGGCCAATCAACTGAATCCCGGGCTGACGGGTCTTGCTGTAGCTCATCGCTGGCAAATTGAGCCAGGGGCAGCGCCAAGCAATGTCTAGTGCAGACAAACTGCGCATTCATTCGTACCACCATCCCTCATCTGGGGCATCGACTAGACGTCGCCGGAAGAAATAGCTGCGAGCTGAATATGCTGGGCATGAGTCCACAACCTTCAATTTATCCATCAACCATACCTGGGGAGGGATAAAAAATGAGAGATTAAAGAATAGAGAGGTGTATGTTGAGAGAAAAAGTGAAAAAAAGGTTTTGAGAGAAAAACTGAGCCTGAGGGCCAAGTGATGTGAGCAATATATGTGAGATAGGGTGAGAAATATTACCTGCAGTAGTAGTGGACTCCCCGCGAATCTAGTCATCTTCCGGCAATGAAAAGCATCCAAACCCATCAATGTCTCAGCTAGCGTCATGGCGATGCAACTCTTGCCCTCTTTTAAGCCCTCGGTAACTTCAATCAAACGAGTGCTAAACCCTCCAGAGCCTGGGGCGAGCAAGAAATGAGATAGCACATAAGCAAAGCGTATGTCGCCGATAACCCTACCAATGATGATCGCCGCGGTCACCAGCATCAGAAAATCGATGAATCATGCTTGGAATGTCCAGCTCTCTATCGTGAATCAATGACCGAGCATCATGCAAAGTAAGGCCGCACATTCGTCCTAAGGCTTGGACGCAGCCGAAGTGGAATTGAGGCAAGATTTCTTCATCGCGCTCGGATTCCATTAAAACTTGGAAATCCTCAAAAATGGGACACATCTCTTGTCCGCCAAAGCTAAAGACGTGTTACCGGATTCCAAAACCTTGCCGCGGCGTGGAGGAACGGAAAACGCAGCGGGGTGCGACTCAACGTGAATAGTGCATTTATGCCGAAGCCCCGGGAGTTCAGCTTTTCCAAGCCATCCAATTTGGCAATCCAATTTGTGAGATTTTGGACAAGAAATGCTTCCATTTGGTGCAAAAACTGAGTTGAAATGGAGAAAACTACGAAGCTGAGGCTTTTGTAGAAGATAAGGTGTTAAGTGGAAGACAAGTGGTAGCATTCTAGAGGTTCTTGCCATTTTTGGTCGATCGGCCAAAAATAATGCCGATCGACCATCTTTTTTGCCCGATCGGCTAGTAATGATGGCCGATGGCCATTTCTTGTGGCCGATGGCCTCTCACTTTGGCCGATGGCCTCTCCCTTTGTTCTCTAAGCTGTATATGTATTGATATGTTGAGAACTTGTGACTGGTTCCACTTCAAATGCCTTCCGATGATGATTTTGCAAAGTCGCGCCTGTGTTACTTCAATTTGTTTATCAAGTTGTTGTACTTTTGTTTATCTAGTTGTATTTTTATGTTCTTTAGTCCTTGTCTTGCTTATCGAGTTGTATTTACATTTGGTTAGCTTGTCAAATTCTTTGTTTTGCTTATCGAGTTGTTTTGTTGTCAGTTGGCTCACTACCTGATTAATGCAGTTCGAGTGTTTAGTTTTCAAAACAGAGTTCAAATCTCATTTATATTGTTATGTAATGTGATGTGGTGCGATGCGATACGATGCTTAGAATGTACAAATGCAACACTTTTTCAACAAAAGAGAATTGTTTCATTCCATCATTATTTTCTTTTGCAAAAGTACATAGTTTTGAAGAAAATAAAATCTGCCTAACGCAGTACAATGTGATTAAACTACTAGTAAAAAGAAAAATAAAGCAAAAAAAGAAAAGCAGCAAAATGTCTAGACCGGCGCCGGTAGCCTCATGTGCGGGAGTCCGTCCTGGTCCTCTTCTTGGACGAAGGTCCAGGATCGCTGCCGTCACCTCCGCTGTTTGAGCCATCTCCAGCCTCATCCTGAGACGACTCTGCCTCCTCATCAGACTCATCATCATTTGGGGTACGCTCCCGTGAACCATTCTCGGTACGAGTACTCCTATGTCTGCCTTGACTGTGGATCGTTATCCCCCGTCTGGCTCTCCCTGGAAGACGCTGAAGGTCCTGCTGAGGCACCCCTTGCAGCCGGTATGTGGAATGGGGCTTGAAAAGAACAATTGGTAGATGCATCAGTTATGCTACACAAAGTCGAATATGGTATCGAATACAGTGTATGAATGCTGTGAGCAGCGTATGAATACCGAATACAGTGTATGAATGCTGTAAACAACGTATGAATGTCGTAAGTAATGCTGTGAGCAGTATGTGAGTTACAGTATACGAGTTACAAATGTATCAGTGTCATGAGTGGTATGTGAGTGCAGTGTATCAAGTGCCGTATTGATAAATGTGATGTATCAGATCAGTATGAAACAGATTATGCGAAGTTTTGAGACTGAGGTTGAAAGAACTCACCGAGATACTGTAGATGCTCAGTAGGTCCATACTCCTCTGAAGCATCCCCATCACCGTGGCTGTCAGCTCTAACGTCTGTCCAGTGTACTCGATCGAAGCCTGCAAAAGTGTTGAAGTATTTAATATTCTGCGGAATATCAAATGAAATGAGATAACTGTACAGAATGTAAAGTATAGTACATACTGGGGTCGAGCCGCGAACTCTGACGAGCTCACGATCAGCCGGAGGAGGAGCAATGGGTATCTGATAGTTTTCTCCACCTTGCCCTCGGCATGTCATGGTGGTGGGCAGATCTGGCCACTCCACTCCGCGTCCTCTCTGGGACCCACTTCGATCACAGGCCTGAGTCGCCCTCGGTGCTCTTGCTCCTGCTACTGGCGCTGTAGGCCTTTCCCTATCAACTCGGCGAGCACTGGCCAAGGGTCGCATGAGATAAGTCTGGATGAACTTGGTATAGTCGCCCTCATCTCTGAAGAAGTCAGAATCCCAACCGATCGTGTAATCCATCATCTCCTTCGGGGTGTACCTCTCGGTGGCCCTCGTATGGGTAGAAGGTGGCCTCGGGACTATCTACTCAGGCAAACCAAGTGTCTGACGTAAGAAGTGCTCTCCAAAATACCAAACCCGGCAGACCGGACCCTCCAGCAAGACTCGGAATCGGGCAGTCTCCCGAGCACCCCTCTACTAGTCTCTAACTGCCTCCGACAACGCAGCCCAGGGTTGCCAGGTAATCTGTAAATGATAAGATATACAGTTTACTATTTTCTATTGAAAGTACAATGCAAAGCGAAGCTTAAATAAACTATAATGTTTGAAATACCTCTGCGGCGGTAACGGTGTCGAAGTATCTGCGGAAGAATAGGAAAGACTCCTGCGGCCTCCGCTCGCACCTCACATCGAATCGATGAGAAAATAGGACAGCAAGAGGCATCTCCACCTTTGGCTCTGGAGCAAGCCTCGGAAAATAGGCATACACCCACAACTACAAAATGTAAAAGGGCAACAATGAGTATGCTTACCAGTAAGGCAGTATGCAGATAAAGCAGAAATCAGAGAATGATGTGCAGTGTATTGTGCAATGATGTGCAGTGTATTGTGCAGTGTGTGCAGTGTACAACCAATGTAAAGCAGATTGCATGTATGCAGTGTGTGTGGTGTACAGATAGTGTAAAGTAGAATTGAAAAGCAGAAGGGGAGGTGTACCTCCCAGGCTCGCCAATAGCCTCCAAGCAGATGTCTGCTGCGGTGGGATAAAGAGCTCATGTATCCGTAAAACGTGGCTAGGCCTGCGCCACCCCAGTCGTAGCGCATGATCCATGTCACATCCACTAGCGTGCTCAGTAGATATAGGGCAACAGTGTTCACCCGGTCGGCGAATAAGGTGGTGCCCAGCAATAACATGATGAATCCTCGAGCGTACTGCTCCACCTCCTCACGAGTCGTAGGCGCCTGTATTCGAAACTGGTCCTCGAACCAAGAATATCTCACAAACCTTGGCCAAGAGAGAGGTGGTCGAGCGTCGAGCAAGTAGATCTGGGCAGCATCCCACTCACCCATATCGGTGTCGAAGGGAATCAGATCACCTTCAACTCCGATACTGGTGAGCATGGAGAAGTCGAAGGGAGTCATCGTCATCTCCCTTGTAGCAAAAAGGTGGAAGGAATCGGTGGTGTCCCACCACCTCTCCACTAGCGCACCTAGAGGGGGCCTACTCGCAGTAAGGCGCGAGAGTCCCATGCAGAAAATGCCAAAGCTGGCCTGATCGACTATATGGCGAACATCGTCGGGCAACTCCATGTACCAACCTCGGGCAATGGTGTTCCCATACCCTCGGAAGGCATGGCAATCTCCCTGTGTTCAAAGACAAACAGATGTGAAGCAGTGTCAAAAATACAGTGTTTGAATGCATTCAGAACTGATAAAATACAGTGTGTGTGCATGTGTTCGAGTTTGCACATATATCGTGTATGATTGTGCTCAGGGTGAACTTAGCATGTGATGTATCAGTGCGTTTGGGTTATTCAGTTAAGGAACATAATTGGCTATTCAAGATATTTGAAAGACATTGCAGAAAATAAAAGAGATGAAAAGTATACCTTAGCGGCGCCGTAGGAAAGGTGTGACTCCGGCTCGCGTAGCAGGAGCCCTAATGGCGCACCTCGCGTGTAGCTCCTGAACTGGCGGATGCTATCGGGAGGCAGTATGTATATCGTCGGCCGGTATGTCGCTGGGTCGAACGATCGAACGCCAAGAGGTAGGAGCTTGACCTCAGGATCCGTATCCATCTCTGGGGGAGTCCCACCTCGTGGAATATCGTCTGCCATCTCGAGGAAGGTGCAAAAGTGGTCGAGGGTATGGAAAATGGGTAAAAGTGCAAAAAGTCAACCGAAAGTCAACCCCGAGGGGTGAAAAACGGAGGAAAATGACAAGGCTTGGAAGAGGGCACGGAAATCAAGGTAAACTCGGGGGAAACAAACCCCAAGTGGTGGAAATCGAGAATGAGGCACCGAAATCGTGTTTCGTTCGGTTCAAAGTGTTTGGAACGAAGAGGTTTTCGCGAATCGGAAGTTGCAGGAGGCTCGAAAACAAAGGAAAAGCTCGGATCTAAAGGTGGAAGATCACCTAGAGAGAGAGAGCAAGGATTTTCGGCAAGCGAGAAGTGAGAATATAGGGTTTGGAACCCTATATTTAAAGACCCGAAGCAAAATGTCAAAACTGCCCCCGAATCTGTCACTTTTGGCCGATCGGCCAAATTGTTAGCCGATCGGCTAAATTGTTGGCCGATAAGCTCTATTTATGGCCGATGGATGGCCGATGACTTCCCCTTGTGGTCAATGCACCTACAATGCTCTTGTTTGGGCCAGTTATGTTGGTTGGTACCCTCATTTTTCAAGAAAGTGCAAGAAGATGCACTTTTGAAGCTTAAGCGGCCTTCATGTTGATCTCGAACTGTGTCTTCCGTATGCGGAACTTGATACACACGAGGTGTATCCTTTTTTTGTATCCTTTTGTGTATGGCAAAATTCAAGAATTGCTTGAGAATTGCCTTTGAATATCATGCCTAACGAATGTTTCGTCACGCTTGTAAAGCGCGCATTGGTTATACGTCTTTTCGCTCTTGCATTGAGCATGCCTCGTCTTGTTTTAAAGTTGCATCTCAACATCACGAATAACATGCCTTTACCATGCTTCCGTTGAATATATACCTCTCTTTGTTGTTGCATTGTTAAACACATTGCTTGCGTAGTCGCGCATGCTTTACTTACATGTATTTATGCCCGCTCTCGCATTGTTACACACATTGCTTCCGTTGTTGCGCATGCTTTACTTAAATGTGTTTATGCCCGCTTTCGCATTGTTACACACATTGCTTGCGTTGTCGCGCATGCTTTACTTACATGTGTTTATGCCTTTCTCGCATTATTACACACATTGCTTGCGTTGTCGCGCATACTTTACTTACATGTGCTTATGCACCCTTTCCTTGCATTGTTACACACATTGTATGCGTTGTCGCGCATGCTTTACTTATATGTGTTTATGCTTTTCCCCGTATTGCTACACATTGCTTGCGTTGTCACGTATGCTTTACTTACATGTGTTTATGCACCCCATGGCTTGTGTTGTCGCACATGCCTCTTTCGCATTGTTATGCGTACACTTAGGTTGCATTGTCATGCACCCCTCATTTGCACATGTTTTACTTACATTGTCATGCTTGTTTCAGTTGCATTGTTATGCACCACCTTACTTGCGTTGTCGCGCACGCTTGTTGCGTTGTCACGCATGTTTTGCTCGCATTATTATGCGTACACTTAGGTTGCATTGTCATGCACCCCTCACTTGCGTTGTCACGCATGTTTTACTTGCGTTGTTACACACTTTTCAGTCGCATTATTATGCGTCACACGACATTGTGTATGCACGCGTTTATCTCGCATTGGAATTGCATCTTGATGTAATGTTGAGCATGTGCTTCTAACTATATTGTACCTATTGAGTGTCTTTCTTGTGTAGGCACGATATTGTATGTACGGTTCATTTGAAGCTGGTGCGACCAGACGACATTGTATGTATCGTTCATTTAAGGCTGGCGCGACCAGACGGTATAGTATTTACTCCGCGTGAGATGCAGTGAGAATTGCATAATTTTCTTCCATCCTTTCTGTTGGAATGTGTAGGACTGTTATTTCTTATTCGCTTGCTTAAAATGTTGCATTTACTTTGCATGTTATGCTTCATTACAGCTCTCTTTGCATGCTCATAAGTTATGTTCGACATTGTGCATGTCATTTGCATCTTGCCCCTGCCTGTGGGCGCATCTCTTTGTCATCTTGTATGCTTGTCTAAGTCTTCGGCCTTGTCAAAAATGGGTCGTCTCTGGGCTTTGACATTCACTCCCATTATCTTATGACTTTCAAGTTCTGTCAAAGAGGGGCAACTATAGACACCCCATTTTTGACCGTCCTCAAGACTTGGATGTCATCGTTTGAGCACTCGATGATCATCCATGCTCGTGTTCGTTTTGAGTTCCCGAAAGTCTCGGCTGCGCGCCTTGCCTTAGGATCTCTCAACTTGTCTGTTTTGTGCTTGGTTGTGGACCAAGGACTTGTGGTTTTTCTTCTGAGGGGAGAGGGTGGCTTGTTGGCCATCCCTATAACCCATCGGCTAAGGCATTGTGCCATCGGCCTTGTTTTCTTGCCATCGGCCATAAGTGTTGGCTGATCGGCACTATTTTTGGTCGATCGGCACTCTTTTTGGTCAATCGGCCATATTTTCTGGCCGAGACCCTTCCATCTGCTTTTTATAAAAATTTTGTGCCAGTTGTGACAGCTGGTGGGCATAATTCTCATCCTCCATACACATGTATGGAGGGATTGCATTCAAGACTCAAGCTTGTTCGACAAGCTTGAGAATTGAAATTCTATAAGAAGGGAGGCCCCTCTCCCTTTCTAAAGGATCTGAGAATTTGATATACAAAACATATATCACTCTCTCTCTATATTTTACCCCCCTCTCTCTCTCTCTCTATTTGCTCTTGTTTGTGCTCAAAAGTGTGATTTCTTCATACTATTGCGCACAAACACCTACTAGAACACCGTCCTTTTGTTGCTGAGATACTGAGGAGTTAGTTTTAGTGTTTTTGGGTTGGGTTGAACTCAGAAAAGCTGCTGGAGTTGTGTTCTTGAAGGTGTTCTTCAAGGGTGAGTCAACTACCTTTTAATCCCTTGTTTTGGCTTAAGATTTTAGACCTATTTGCATGTTGATTTAAGCTTAACTTTCTACTGTAAAAAGTTCTGATTTTTCATTCTTGGGATGTTTGTTTAAGGTCACTTTTGTATTGGGGGCAGTCTACCCCCTCTTATGCCTTGTTAGGCCTTGTTTTGTACCATGCTTTAAGCTATTGGGACCACCTTGTTTGGGCCTTCTCACCACGAAAATCCAGAGAATTTTCAGTGGTGGAAAGGTGGTTTTGAGGTCCCAAGTAGGAGAAGGTCATCTCCTCTCCTTGTGTCTTGTATGCTAGTACAAATAGCTCATAATAGTAGCATGTTTTCTTAGCTTGTTTTGGCTCCATTTTAGCAAGTATTTGGTGTTATTTTGCCATGTTATACCTCTGTCTAAAGTTGGTTTGATGACCTCTTGCATGCACCATACACTTGTAGAGCAATTTTGTATGCTAGCATAACCTGCATCTTGTGTTTGGACCATCATTCTTGCATGTTTTGGCTCAACTCAAAAGAGCTTTTAGCCTTGTTTTACCATGCTCTAGCTATGATTTGTATTGTCTTGGTCATGTATGCGTTGCTTTGTATAGCCATGGTTCAATCTAGCTTGTTAGCTTTGGGTGTCCAAGTCACTAACATGCATTGCTTAGACTATTCTCATGATTTGGCATCATTTCATATGTGATTTCAGTCCATATACTGTGGTCTTGCACTCACATTTGTCACCTTTTCCATGCAATGGGAAGTTGGTGTTTTATGCCTTAAGAGTGGGTCATTTTGCATGCCATCATACTTAGACTTTTGGGATGCTATCTCAGTGGGGTTTTGAGCTTATTTTGACATGCCATAACTCTGATTTTTATTGGTTAAGTCATGCCATGTTTGGTTTTAATAGGTGTAGTGTAATACCCCTTTGTAGCCTTGCATGCTTCATGCTTTTGGTTTTTTGTTCTAGCTTGTGTTGGCTAGGTTCAAGCATGCTTTTGGTCTTGTATTGACCTGCCTTGGGACTATTTTGGTTGCCCTTGGCCCTGTGGGGCTTGCTTTGTGTGGTCATGGTGTAAGTCCCTTTGCTAGTTTCAAGCTTTGAGCTTTCTTTCATGCCATACTTGCATTGTTGGGGTGGTTTGGCATCATTCCATGCATGATTTCAGGGCCTATAGTATTGTCATACATCCATGCTTTTCACTCATTGCTTATGCACGGGAGTTGTTATCTTCATGCCTTGTTTATGAACCAAAGTGTATGCATGCTTGCATGTGCTTTTGTACTTCATTTCCATAGCATTTTGGCCACTGATTTGGGCATGGCTGAGGTCTGTCCATTTTTAGTTTAAGTCCATTGAGTATGTGGTTTGCATGTTGTTGCATGCATATTGCATTGCATGTTGTTGCATGCTTACTAGTTTGCATATTGTTGCATACTTGGTATATTGCATGTTTGCATGTCTAGGTTACATTGCATTTGGCATGCTTTTGTTACATTGCATAGCTTCTTCATGTTGCATGCATTGCATTGTGTTTGGTTTGAGTGTTAAGCCAAACATGAGGAACGAGGGACGTTTCATACTTGAAGTGATGAAACGTGCCTCAATCCTCGGTCGCCGACCCTCTTGATCAAACATGATAGAGTTTAAGGCATTTAGGTGTTTTTGTGCATTTCATTCACATTGAATTGTGCGACTCGGCCTCTTTGGCCATCATGCATCGAAATGCGTGATTGATGGCTCGAAAGTCGAGCACTACACTCTTTTGAGTTTCAAGCATGATAAGGGGTGTGGTTGCACAATATTTTCTTGCAAATAGATTGTCATGCCTCTGTTTGTGCTCTGTTGCAGCAAAAAGGAGCAGTTAGCAGGAAAAGATGGCCGATCGGCTATCTGGTGTGCCGATCGGCTAACAATGTTTGGCCGATAGCCTCATAAGTGGTCGATGACCCTTATCCTTTGGCCGATAACCATACCATTTGGCCGATGGCCTCTCAGAGTGCCCATGAGGTGGGTCAGAAGCATCACAGAAATTTTCACAATTTTTAGAAGTCAAAAACAGGGCAAACAGAGGCAACATAAGGCATGGTAATGGATTTCCGGGAGGACGCGACTGAGCATGCATCATTTATCATTTCAAGGCAGAGCTGTGGCAGCTTGATTCAGCTTCTTTCTTTTCTTACTTAGTCGGTTTTGTAACTTAATTAATTTGCTTAATTAGTTAAGGTTTTGTAATAATTAATTAGCTAGGATAATTAGTTAATTAGTTGGTTTGTATTATTCATTCGGACCCTCTGTCGCAAGGGCGAATTTTGTAATAAGTGTGCGTGAGTGTGTGAATGTCTTCCAACCCCACGTCTTTCTCCATTTTACTTAACCGCTTACGATGGTTAGTTCTGGGTCATGTTTCAATTAGCATTCCTATGCTCGCATGTTTGCATCCATTTATTTGTATTGCATGCACCGGGTTCGGCGCATCATACTAACTGCATTGTATTTCAAT
>NW_021027022.1:246404-292439 GCF_004153795.1 Camellia sinensis | reverse complement strand
TTCCCTGTGCCCTCGCGATTTGTCTTCGCATTTTGATTGAATGGGCGAGATGGCAGGACTCCAGATATCTTCGTCAAATTCTCCTAGTTCATCTGATTACATAGGAACAGATATCACTATTTGTACTCGATCAAAACATTTCATTCTCCTAGTAATTAAGGCTAAAATTGACAAATTCTTACCAAGTCCATAATTTTGCCTTCATAAATAAATTCTTATGCATAGACTTTACAAGATTTTATTTTTATTATTTTTTTATTTAATTTTTTAAAAATAAATTTATTTAAGGAAAATTTGGCTATAAACCCCCTTTACCTTCCTTTCTTTGTTAAAAGGACTAAGAAAAAAATTATATTTTCTAAACCCCCTCATAATTATAAAGTCTTGCATAAAGAACAAAATTTATTATTTAAATATTTTATCAGACTATTATACACCCAACTAAATCTTCTCACCTTCTCCACCCACTTTCTCCCCACCTTCTTTGTCTCTCTTCTCCCCCTCTAAACAAAGCTTCTCTTCATAGCTATGTCAGAGGCCACCTCAACCATCGGAGCACCGTTCACCAATGTATTTCGGCGACCAACCGCCATGATTCCTGGCACCACTCCCTCTTCTACATCCAATGTCAGTCAAGCCTTCCATTTCTCTTCTGGAAATCCTAGAATTGAAGAAACTAGAGGCTTCATGCACCTCTACTGCAACGATTTCGCATCATCGTCTCCCAAACTTCTTGTAAATCTTAGTCTCTTTTTTGTTCTTCAAATTCTGAATCGTTCAAATTTCGTTCTTGATCTACATTGAGTTGTTATGAAAAGTTGATGATGTATGGAAGCACTTGATTATGGTTTTTAGTTTTAGAAATTGTTCCACTTTGGTTGAAATGCATTAATTTTCGAAAAGAATTTGTTCATATTAACCATCTGTCTGGTTGCCAATAAAACTGAGGAAAAAGATAAGGCAATAAAACTTAGATCAAGCTTTGCCAGTTAGATTTTTGCATTGAATTAATGTTTAAGGCTAAAAAACTTAAATAGTTACGATTTCTCAGCAAATAAGTAAAGCATAATTGCCTTCATTCTAAAATTTTACTCTGAAATTTTACTTTGGTTAAAAATATTTTGATTTTCTTAAGGATATAAAATTTTACTTTGAATCATAGTAAACTTTACTCTGATTCAAAGTAAAATTTTACTTTGAAATTTTACTCTGATTAAAAACATTTTGATTTGCTTAACAATATAAAATTTTACTTTGAATCATAGTAAACTTTACTCTGATTCAAAATAAAATTTTACTTTGAATCAGAGTAAGGTTTATTATGATTCGAAGTAAAATTTTACTCTGAAATACACTGTGAAGATGGCTTAAAAAGAGAGCTGATAGATATGAGAGTAATATAGTAAAAGAAATAAGTTTAAAATATTAGGGGGTTTTGAAAGTACCTATATAATTTTTGTCCTTTGAAAGACAAATTAGACAGTGAGGGGTCTATCACCAAATCCCCTTTTATTTAATTGTGTAAAAAATAAAATAAAATAATTTTTTTTAATCTAGTTAAAAATAATTAAAATATTAAAGATATGTTTAATATTGCTATTACTTAGTAAATAATTGAAAAGGGTAAAATAGTCATTTAAACATTTATCATTCTCTATAATATCCCAAACAAACATAGGATTCATATCCTGTCCAACAAAATAGTCATTTTCTGACATTTAATCCATGACTAAACAAACATGGGATACAAATCCAGTCCAACCAAATAGTTCGGGGACAATGTATCCTAGGATTAACAGTCTGGTGGATTCCAATCCTCCCTTATCCAGTTTGTCCAAACAAACACACCCAAAATTCCTATGACATTATTAGTTACCTCACTAAAGTTCCTCATAAAACATTATTCACTGCGTTTTCTCAATTCTTCACGGATGCAGTTGTAATGTGCCACACAAGTAAATTACATGTTTCTGAACTCTGAATAAGAATATGAATCTGTTTCTGCTTTTTGAATCTGATATGGGACATCATTCATAAAACCCTTAACTCTGTTATTATTCACTGGGCTTTCGCTCACTATTTATATTGTGTATGTAGGTGAGGACGCGTGACCAGGCCTAAGCTGATGCCTGGAGAGTTTTGGGTTAGCCAGCCACTGTGCCTCCTAGGGAGGTTCCCGTTTAAAGAAAGTCAAGTTTTGTGAATCATGTTAAGAATATTTATGTTTCGTTTTGTTTTTGTTCATTCGTACGCTGGACTAAGTTCCTTGTGATAGTACTTGTACGGTACTGTATAACTGTGGGGAAGGTGGTTTGGAAATACTCTTTGGATCCAATGGGACGTGTGAGATCCTCAGCTGATAGCCTGAAAAAGAATGAACACTCCGGTCGGGGGTGCCGGAATTAGCACTCCGACGGATAAGTCAGCGTATGCTCTCTGGATTGCGTGTGTCATAAGTAAAGCATACTAACTCTCACATGCCTTTTCTTGTTCGTCGTTCTTCTATTTATATACGCTCCCTATCTTCTAAGTAGGGCCCGCTCTTGATCTGTCATGTACTTATTTACTCGGCCCCCCAATATGCCGTATTCTAACTTTTAATCGGCCCCCTACTCAACTTATTCGGCGTCTAAAACGTTAGGACCAGGCCGAATGCATACTATACATTGATAGGGAAAATATACACTGCTTATCCGCGTTTGCTATTATTCGGCTACCACAATTGCCTCCCGAACACCCCACTAACTCCGTTTAGTCGGCGTGCTTGGTTTCGATCTTGAAAAGTCAAAAATTCGGCGGTTAACCTCATTCCAAAGCGTGTCAGAACGCACACGTTTTTTAGTCATCATTACAAGTTCCCGCCTCTTCGTACGCTTCCTCTATTTAATGTGGTTTAAAACTTTGTCTCTTCGAATGCATACTTTGTATACTCAAGATTTTTTGGTTCACCTCCTAGTATAACTCCTCCACCTCGCGACCTCTGCAACTCTCTTCTATCTCTCATTATTCCTTCTGCTCCCTGTAAGTTCTCTTCTCTTTCACTCCCAATACCATTTTCTTGTTTACTAGTAGTTTTGCATAATCCATAGGCTGGATACAATGGCAAGAAATTTGAAAGCACTCTTTTCTGCGGATCAGATTTCCGGCTTCCGATGCCATTATTCCATCCCTGATGATGTTCATCTATCACTCGTGGAAGACAGCACCACCGATATGCAGAGGATCGACGAGAGCACAATCATCTTTCCTCTCCTTTCGATTATTGAAGGCGGCGTCCATTTTCCCCTTCATTCATTTTTGAGAGCCGTCCTTTGACATTGGGGCCTAATCCCTTCCCAGCCTAACGTGAATTTTTTTCGCATCATAATGGGGATCATAGAGTTAAACCGTCGTCTTAGGATTAACTTAGGCATTCCTGCGATTCAGCATTGCTATGTCTTAGCCAAGTCCACTGGCCGTCTAGGATGCTATTTTCTTAGGGCCAAGGACACCAATCATCATTTAGTGACCATGCTTGCCAGCTTTGGCAAGCGTGTTGACGACGTGATGGTCGTTGTTCAAGGCAACTGGGAATTCGACGAGGGTGAAGATCGCCTAGATCCCCGTGCCAAGGCGAAAAGGCGATCCAGGTGACCGTATAGCTCATTCTAGTTGCTTATATTTTCGCATGTGTATTCGGCTCTTATTTCATGTACTTATCGTTTTGTTTGCGCAGGCAACGAGTTGAAGAAAGTGTTGGTTTCAGCCGACGACGCTGTACTTGCAGATATTAAAACTGCTCTGTAATTCGTTGGCTGTCCAAATCTTCAGAAGCAAGGATGGATGGCTCATATTCTCTTGCGCTACGCGCCGTCCTACGCAACATTTTCGACAGCAGACCATATTCCAGTTCCGAGAGGTAAAGATCATCTTACAGCCCTCATCTTCCCCAGCTTTAAAAGTCTGAAGGAGATCGGTCTAGAAGCCTCCGATTCGGAACACGCAGAAGAACAAGTAGCCGATCATATCGCCAAGGATCCAGACCAATTGGGAACCGAGGTAGAAGAAGCCCTCAATTCGGCATTTGAGGAGGCTGGATTGAATTTGTCCAGCCCTCCATCCATGTCCGGCCGAGGGGACGCCTTTGAAGACATTTTTACAAACCTAGGAGATCTTCTAGGTGCTTATCCAGAGGATATGGCTGGGGAATCACTTTCACAGCAAGAAGAAGAATGCTGAGAGGATGGCTGCCAGGCGGAGGGCCGAGGTCGTCCGATCGGAAACTCCACCCGCCGCAGTCGCTGAGTCTACACCAGCTATGGTCACTAAGTCTACTCCTCCGGTTATTACCGAAGAGACGGCTCACCCAGAAACGGCCGAAGTGGAGTAGGTGGGGCAAGCCAACGAAGATGAACAAAGGAGTGAAAAGTGCCCGACCGAGTACGAAGAGGGCCAAAGCGATAAACGGCCCCGAGTTGAGGAGTTGGATTCGGTCCTTCCATTCACAATTCAACCAAGGGTCAGGAATATGCCGATTTCCTCAGACTCCTTGGCTTTGAGGGACCCAGCTGTGGCCTTGAGCATGGCCTCCTTGATATCCTTGCCAGTTGACAGAGTATTTCGAGCGGAGCTAGATCTGATGCTAATTGCTTTGGCCGCTCAGTCGGCCCTATCGGTACGTTACTTATCTATAATATTCCATTTTCACGCATGCACGTTTCTAAATATTTTTCTAATTATGTTTGCTGTTTCTTTGTTTTGTAGGCGGTGGGCAGGATAGCCGAGATCGGCTGCCGTTAACACGACGCCATAGAACAGATCGGCCTATTGAAAGCCAAAATTGAAAATGAACAAAACAAGGTTATGGCAGTCTCTCAAAGGGATGATTATGAGGTAGTGCAAGCGGTCGTGGAACACGCCAAAGCCGACTCAGAGGCCAAGCGAGCTAGAAATTTTGATCGCTTAAGGCTTACCGTCGAGGAAAGGGCAAAGGCCAGCGAGGAGGCGCTTAAGTTAGCCTAGGAGGCAATCGCCAAGCTGGAAGCCGACTTGGAGGAATCGAAGAAGGCAAAGGAAAAAGCCGACTTCGAGACTTCCAAAGCGTTCCAAGCTGGGAAAGAGGTCGCCTTGGAAAGCTACACAGATGAAGTGCCGAAGTTTGAGAATCAGGGCTTCAAACACGGCTGGATCAAAGCCCTCGCTGCCGTGAATGTGACATTGGCACAACCAATTCCATACGAGCAGGTGGACGTTAACCCGTTGGTGTCTAACCCTGAG
Organism: Camellia sinensis; assembly: GCF_004153795.1. Taxonomy (NCBI): domain Eukaryota; kingdom Viridiplantae; phylum Streptophyta; class Magnoliopsida; order Ericales; family Theaceae; genus Camellia; species Camellia sinensis. Next base: position 287,183 of record NW_021027022.1, on the reverse strand, counting down.
GACAATGATCCGTAGATTTTAGATTTTCATCTTTTTTGGAATTTTCATCTTTTTTGGAATTTTTATCTTTTTTGGAATTTTCATGTGTAAAATGTTCGCTGTTAACGCCTAATTTATTAATGAAAATGTTCTATGCTCTCAAGTTATTGCATATACTGTTTGCTATATGAGTACATAATTGAAAGAATCAGCACTTAGACCAAAATGTCAAGACTACGTGAGACGGCAAACTTATTAGCCGATTAGATTAATAAACTTGATTGATGAATCTGAATAAAATGAATTCATGAATATTGTGTTGATAAATCGATTCATGGAGCAGTTGGGGCACTTAAGCCGACCAGATTGATGAATCTGCCCTTGCCCCAACTGGTCCATGAACTATAACGCTGAATAAAATGAACTCATGAATATTGATGAATTGATCCATGGAGCGGCTGGGGCACTTAAGTCGACTAGATTGGTGGATGTGCCCTTGCCCCAGCTGGTTTATGAACTATAACGCCGAATAAAATGAACTCATGGATATTGTGCTGATAAATCGATTCATGGAGCGGCTGGGGCGCTTAAGCCGACTAGATTGATGAATTTGCCCTTGCCCCAGCTGATCCATGAACTAGAACGTCGAATAACGGAGGTTCATGGGAGGGCTGGGGCACTTAAGCTGACTAGATTGATGAATCTACCTTTGCCCTAGCTGGTCCATGAACTATAACGCCGAATAAAATGAACTCATGAATATTGAAGAATCGATTCATGAAGCGGCTGGGGCACTTAAGCCGACTAGATTGGTGGATGTGCCCTTGCCCCAGCTGGTTCACGAACTATAACGCCGAATAAAATGAACTTATGGATATTGTGCTGATAAATCGATTCATGGAGCGGCTGGGGCACTTAAGTCGACCAGATTGATAAATCTGCCCTTCCCCGGCTGATCCATGAACTAGAACGCTAAATAACAGAGGTTCATGGGAGGGTTGGACCGCTTAAGCCGACTAGATTAATGAATCTGCCCTTGCCCCAGCTGTTTCATGAACTAGAACGCCGAATAACAAAGGTTCATAGGATGATTGGGGCATATGTTTGTAGACGCGCCCGAACGTCCCGGGGGAAGTCCCGTTTTGTTCATTTGGGCTCACTACAGTTCGGACTCAATGTCACGGTTCTTAATCTGATCTCGCAAAGTGCAATACGAAATTGATAAAATCGTTTTGAAAAACTGATTTTCAGAAAAAAGTGCCAAACATGGACTGCTTTGCCAGATACAGAGTCGCCACCTAAATATTTATTTTAGGGAAATTTAGGAAACCCTGACTCGTTGCCTAAGGCCACGTGTCCGTCATCACTAAAGTTGCCTCGGCTCGAGAACTTGGATACGATTGGGGAAGGTCATCTATGAGCACCCCCACTCGCCCGATCTGAAGATCGATCTGTACTAAGCATGATATTTTGTTTTGAAAACATATGTGTTGTTATTCCGGTTAATTAGCTAGAATTACTATGTGATGTGCACAACACACAAGTATAGACTAAATTGCCTAATTTGGAACAAAGTATTGCATACCCGTTTGTTTGGAAAATGGTTTGAAGTTTGCTACTCGCAAGTAGGCTAAAACACGGATTTCAATGAATTGTTCCAATTCAAGCAATTTAACCTTCACCCATAAGCATTCAAGCAGTTTATATCAAATAAGAAATTAGCCCTATGGCAAGCATGCTGTCATGTTAACACTCACACACATGCAAGATGCTAAAGTATAAACACTTACAGTGTACTCCGAGCCAAAACAAGGAACATATTTGTAATCAATGTATGATCCAAGTCCATGTTAAGATGGCTAATGCAACACATACAAAATGCAACTAGAAATAGGCTCGGCTATTCTAAGATGGCAGATGAGATGCAACAATTGATACATGTATTCAAGTTAGGATTGAAATATGATGCAGTTAGTATGATGCACCGAGCCCGGTACATGCCATACAGATGAATGATGCAAACATACATAGCATAAGCATGCTAACTGAAATATGCCCTAAATCTAACCATCGTAAGCAGTTAAATAAAAGGGAGAAAGAAATGGAGGTTTGGAAGACATGCATCGCACACACGCACACTTATTACCAAATTGGCCCTCTCGACGGAGGGTCCGAAAGAATAATACAAATCATCTAGTTAACCAACTTACTAGCTAATTAATTATTACACAACACTTAACTAGTTAAACAAGTTAATTAAGCTACATAAGCAGTAAAGAGGCCTCGGGAGGAGGGACAAATGCATGCATGCTCGTCTCCGCTCGGAAATCTATCGCCATGCTCATGCTGCCTCTGTTTACACTGCTCTGCATCTCTGAAGACTACACAAGTCTCAAGGAATCACCTGAACCACTCCCTGAGTGTTGTGGGAGGTCACCGGCCAAGACAAAGGGCCACCAGCCAAGGGATAGTGGTCATCGACCATTTGTGGGGACATCAGCCAAAAATTCATAGCCGGTCGGCAGTGAAGATGGCCGGCCGACCATCTCTTCCTGCAGAATCCTATTTTTGCTGCAACAGAGGACAGACAGAGCATGGCAATTCATTTTCAAGGCCATGTTTTCACCACCACCCTCCTTATCATGTTTAAGACCTAAAGGAGTATGGCTCTCGACCCTCAGGCCACTAATCACGCATTTCAATGCATAGTGGCCAAAGGAGCCAAATGTGCACATTAATGTGAAATGGATGCACAAAACACACATGAATGCTACACACTCTATCATGTTGGATCAAGAATGTCGGCGACCGAGGATTGAGGTACATTTCGCCACTTCGAGTACGAAATATGCCTCATTCCTCGTGTTTGGTTTGACACCCCAAACCAAACATAATGCGATGCATGCAAGTATGCCAAATACAATGCAATGCGAAGCATGCAACCAATGCGATGCAATATGAGCATGTTAACTCGATGCAATATAATGGTATCTAAACATGAATGTTGAGTCAATGTAACATGAACATGACAAACGTAATGCAATGTAGCCTAACATGCAAGTAAACTAATGCAATCATGAGCATGCAAGCAACAATGCTACACGGGGCAATTAGCATATAATCTATATGCAAAGACAAGCGTACAAACAAGCATGTTACTCAACAAGCATGCAAACATGCAAGGCATGCAACAACATTCAAGCATGTAGCAACATGTGAGGTAAACATGTAACAACATGTTAAGCAATTTAAAAAGGAGAATGCATGCCAAATGCATTACAACTTAATCATGCAACAACATGTCATGGACTAAGTATACAACAATGTGCAATTGAACTAGCATGCTACAACATGCAATTTTACCAAATATGTAACAAGCACGTGACAACATGCAAGGCAAGCATGCAACAACACGCGGGGATGGTCTTAAACCGAAATGGACAGCTCTCAAATAGGTCCAAATCAGTGGCCAAAATGCTATGGAAAAACATGTAACAACATGTTAAGCAATTTAAAAAAAGATAATGCATGCCAAATGCATTACAACTTAATCATGCAACAACATGTTATGGACCAAGTATACAACGATGCGCAATTGAACTAGCATGCTACAACATGCAATTTTACCAAATATGCAACAAGCACATGACAACATGCAAGGTAAGCATGCAACAACATGCGGGGATGGTCTTAAACCGAAATGGACAGCTCTCAAATAGGTCCAAATCAGTGGCCAAAATGCTATGGAAATGAGGACAAATACACATACAAACATGCATACCAATTGGCCTAACACTTAAGCATAAAAGGGCAACTTTTGAGCACACCTAAAAGGAATGAAAAGCATGCAAATGTGACAACATTACATGCTCTGAAATGATGCTGGGAGTGATGCCGAATCACATAAACAAGTCAAGCATGGCATGCCTAAGGCCTAAAGCCTAAGATTAGTCAAGGGATTTGAACCAAAGCTACCCAAAACAAAGAGTATATGGCAAGCATAACCCAAAACAGTCCTAAATCATGGCAAAGTGAGCCTAAAACATGCAATGACCAAGGCCAAAACAAGCTAAAACAAAGGGACAAAACGTGAGGCATTCAAGGCCATAAAAGAGGTGTTACACTACACCCAATACAACCAAACATTGCATGATTTAAACAACCAAAATCAAAGTTATGGCATGTTAAAACAAACTCAAAAACCCACTTAGATGGCATCTAAATGACCTAAGCATAGAGGCATGCACAATGACCCGATTATGGAGCATAAGACACCAACTCTTCAAAGCACTGAAGGGATGACAAATGCAAGCACACAAGTATGAAATATGGGTTGAAATAACATAACAAGTGATTCCAAACCACTGAAATGGCCCAAGTAAAGCATGCTAGAAGATTCAATGCTCAAAACCTACAAGATAGATTGCATGGCAGCTATACAAAGCAAGTCATGGATGACCAAGACAACCAAAATCAGACCTCAAGCATACCAAATCATGGACAAAAGCTTCTTGAAGTCGAGCCAAAATCGTGCTAGAAAGACATGTTAGAACATGATACATGTTAGAACATGATACATGTTAGGCCAAATCATGGGATTACACGACAAGTACAAGAAGCATGCATGATATGTCTAAGCCAACTCAAAACAGAGGTATAAAATGAGAAAGGAACACTAAATACCTACTAAAATAGTGTTAAAACAAACTAAGCATACATGCTACCGTATTAAGCCCTTAACACAAGCACATGAGACACAAGGAGAGGGGGGTGTCCCTCTTCCATTCAAGACCTCAAAACCACTTCTCCACCACTGAAAATCCTCTGGAAGGTCAAAATGAGATGGTTCCAAAGCACAAAAGGAAAGGCACGAAACATGGCCAAACAAGGCCTAAAAGGGGCTAGACAACCCCCAACCAAAAAGTGACCTTAAACAAACATCTTAAGCATACAAAATCAGAACTTTTTACAGTTTATAGCTAAGCTTGAAAAAAGATGCAAGATAGACTAAAAGCTCATGCAAGAAACGGGTATCTAAAGTAGTTTGCTCACCTTTGAAGAACACCTTGAAGAACACCTTCAAGAACACCAACTCCAGCAACTTCCTTGGATCAAAACCAGCTCAAAAACTCTAGAATCAACTCTCCTAGTGCCTCAGCAACCAAGGATAGTGTAACACTAGGTGCTTTAGTGCAAAAATATGAACAAAACACACTTTTGGGCAAAAACACGCACAGAAATCTAGAGAGAGAGATATAGAGAGAGAGCTATATCTAACTTGTATATCTCAGATCTTTTCAACCCTTGAGAAGGGAGGAGGGCCTCCCCACTTATAGGAATTCAATTCCTAAGCTTCTTGGAGAACCTAACACAAGGGAGCAAATCTCTCCATACACGTGTATGGAGGGGGGAGTGTGGATGCCAGCTGTGCCAGCTAGCACAAAATATCTTCCAAAAGCAGATGGAAAGGGGTCGGCCAGAAAATATGGCCGATCGGCCAATACATTTGGCCGATGAAAAGAAAATAGGGCCGGTGGCCTCAAGCCTTGGCCGGTGGGTTGAGGGGATGGCCAACAAGCCACCCTCTTCCCTTAGAAGCAAAACAAAAGTGTTTGGTCTACAACCAAGCACAAAATAGTCAAGTCGAGATATCCTAAGGCAAGGCGCACATCCGAGACCTCCGAGAACTCAAAATGAACACGAGCATGGATGATCACCAAGTATTCAAATGGTGATGTCCGAGTCTTGAGGACGGTCAAAAATGGGGTGTCTACAATGTTTCAATCGGCGTCGGCCTGTTCAGGTTTTAGTATTAATGAGATCACCTCGGAGGTGCTACCCCTGTAGAGAATAAATGGGGCATGTACTTCGTGCATGAAGGTCCTATTTATATGCTTAGAGCCACTAATTCAGTCCAGATCGTTGAGGAAGTTTTTAAACAAGTGCGAATGTCAAATAGACTTTTCTTTAACAACAGAGGAGAGGCGAGAACATTAGCTGAGCTGGAAAGAGATATGAATCGAAGTGGCAAACCTACGCGCATGGGAAGTAGGACTTCGAGGGAGCAGTAGAGAAGCCAATCTCCTCGTCGTCGAAGTAGGTCGCCCAGGAGGGACAAGCAGCCATGAGAGAGATTTCCTCAACCCCGTTCTGGAAGGGAGTTTGATGCAAACACCGCGCCCATTGAGTTTTGCGGTCTTTGTGGGGAATAGACCAATGACAGAGGCAGATTCAATCGTTCGTGATCCAAATGTGGCAGTCGAGTTCACTCGACAGATTTTTCCACCCGAAGTCCAATAGTCGATGGTAGGTCGGCATGATTTCGAAGTGTTTCGTGAAGGCGTTCATGGGGCGGTGAAGGGGCTGTACACCGCCTATGAAATCGGCATGCGTCTTCACGCCACTTGGCGGGATATAGAAAAGAGAGATGAACACATTCGAAATTTAGATGCTCGCGAGGAGAAGGCTAAGCATGAACTAAGGAGAATCAAGTCTGCCGAGTCTGAATTGGCCAGCCATCCAAACCTGGTTATGGAAGAGAGGGTGACCTAGAGGCTAATCAGTCATGCCATTGCCGATCGGGACACGGCTAGCATGTTTGCAATTGAGACTGCGAAGTCCTGAGCCTATGAAAAAGGTTTTCATGAGGGCTGAAAGGTCGGAATAGAGAAGACCAAGGAGAAACTCGCCGAGGAAGTTTACCGATATGAAAATCGTGGATTTAAGCACGGTTGGATGCAGGCACTTCAGGCAGCTGAGGCTTTCCGGGCAAAGGATGTGAATTCGGCATCGCCGCTTTACCAGCAAGATGATTTCCCCTTTTCTGCTTTTGAAGTTGAGAAGATTGATGATGAGGGGGGCGCCGAATAAAGGCAGACCTTGTAATGCTAATATGTAGATTGAGTGCGAATTATGTATTTATTTTCTAATTTAATAAGACGCTTTGTTTCAAATGTTAGCGTATTTCAACTTGTATTAATACACTTTGTGTGAATCAATCGATTTAAGAACTCATTTCGTTTTCAATGCTTGAATGTGTTAACTTATGTTCATACAGCTTGTGCTAGTTGATCAATTTAATGAAACACTTCATTCTGAATGCTTGCCTGTTCAATTTACGTTTTTACGGCTTGCACCAGTTGATCAAGTTAATGCAACATTTCATTCTGAATGCTTGAATGTTTCAATTTACGTTTATACGGTTTGCGCCAGTTGATCAAGTTAATGAAACATTTCATTCCGAATGCTTGATTGTTCAATTTAGTTTATATGGCTTGCACTAGTTGATCAAGTTAATGCAACATTTCATTCTGAATGCTTGAATGTTTCAATTTACATTTATACGGCTTGCGCCAGTTGATCAAGTTAATGAAACATTTCATTTTGAATGCTTGAATGTTTCAATTTACGTTTATACGGCTTGCACCAGTTGATTAAGTTAATGCAACATTTCATTCTGAATGCTTGAATGTTTCAATTTACGCCGCGTGTTGTGATAGCTCACGAGGCATTCTGAATCTGGAGTTTTTATTCAGCCCAAAGAGACCACGGATGGGGCTCCGAATTCGGAGGCTTTTTGGTCTTGGCCAATCGTGACATGCACGAAGGGCGCTCCAAATCTGGAGTCTTAGTCGGCCCAAACGTGACCTGCACGGATGGAGCTCCAAATTCGGAGGCTTTTTGTCTTGGCCAATCGTGACATGCACGAAAGGCGCTCCGAATTCGGAGTCTTAGTCGACCCAAACGTGACCCACACGGATGGGGCTCTGAATTCGGAGGCTTTTTGGTCTTGGCCAATCATGACATGCACGAAGGGTGCTCCGAATCCGGAGTCTTATTCGGCCCAAACGTGACTCGCATAGATGGGGCTTCGAATTCAGAGGCTTTTTGTCTTGGCCAATCGTGACATGCACGAAGGGCGCTCCAAATCTGGAGTCTTATTCGGCCCAAACATGACCTGCACGGATGGGGCTCCGAATTTGGAGGCTTCTTGGTCTTGGCCAATCGTGACATGCACGAAGGGCGCTCCGAATTCGGAGTCTTAGTCGGCCCAAACGTGACCTGCACGGATAAGGCTTCGATTCGGAGGCTTTTTGGCCTTGGCCAATCGTGACATGCACGAAGGGCGCTCCGAATCCGGAGTCTTAGTCAGCCCAAATGTGACCTGCACGGATGGGGCTCCGAATTCGGAGGCTTTTTGGTCTTGGCCAATTGTGACATGCGCGAAGGGCGCTCCGAATCCGGAGTCTTATTCGGCCCAAACATGACCTGCACAGATGGGGCTTCGAATTCGGAGGCTTTTTGGTCTTAGCCAATCATGACATGCATGAAGGGCGCTCCGAATTTGGAGTCTTATTCGGCCCAAACGTGACCTGCACGGATGGGGCTCCGAATTCGAATGATTTTTGATCTTGGCCAATCATGACATGCTCGAAGGGCGCTCTGAATCTAGAGTCTTAGTCGGACCAGACATGACCTGCACAGATGGGGCTCCGAATTCAGAGGCTTTTTGCCTTGGCCAATCGTGACATGCACAAAGGGCGCTCCGAATCCAGAGTCTTAGTCGGCCCAGATGTGACTTGCACGAATAAGGCTCCGAATTCGGAGGCTTTTTGTCTTGGCCATGGTTAATCATGACATGCACGAAGGGTGCTCCAAATCTGGAGTCTTAGTCGGACTGAGTTACACAATAACAGAACAAAACTTTGCATTGCAAAAGTGAAATCTGTACATGGCGGATCATTCAAAATAAATATCATGCCCCACAAGTCGGGTCTAATGATAGAATTTACGCAAATGCGAGGAGTTCCAAGGGCATGGCAGACTCCTGCCAAACATGTCTTTGAGCCGATAAGCCCTCGTTCCCACGACTGAGTCGATCTGGTAGGGGTCGTTCCGGTTAGGACCTAACTTTCCGTCAGCCGGCTTCCTGGTAGCTGGAAGCACTTTCTTTAGGACCAATTCGCCTGGTACATAGCGGCGTATCTGAACGCGTTGGTTATACGACTTAGCAAGCTGCTGCTGGTATTGTGCCATGACGACAAGGGCACGGTCTCTTCGTTCCTCAATCAGAGTCAAATCCAAAGCCATCATCATATCGTTTCGGCCCATATCAAAAAATTTTGATTTCAAGGTCGGGAGGTCGATAATTGCCTGTGCTCCGAAGCACAAAGCGAACAACATTTCGCCGGTGGACTATCTCGGTGTTGTGCGATGAGCCCATAATACAGTCGGTAGTTCTTCAACCCATAGGCCTTTTGTCACGACCCAAACCCATCCCTATAGGTTTAGCATCGTAACCGGCTAGTAATCTTGGGATTACTAAAGGCCTCTGAGACAGATTAACATAATAATAGGGGCTAGCGGAAGCAGATAACAAATATACAACGTCCATTGAGCTGTGCAGACTTATATGAGACAAAAAAAAATTAAAACTTTTTATATACATATATACACATCATCCCTATGTCATAATATATATACAGATCAGACAAAAAGGACTTAGCCCCTTTTTCAAAATACGCAAGACTTGTTTAACCAAACACGAAAACAAAACTTAAACTTTAAATCACACAGCCATAATCATTTGACATATCCGGAACCTCCACGGGAGGCACATAGGTTGGCTGACAAAAACAGATTCTACGCAGATTCCTCTAAGCCTGGTCACGCGCCTGATCACCTACATACATAAATAATATAGTGAGCTAAAGCCCAGTGAATAATAACAGAGTAAAAAGTTTTAATGAATGAGTCCGTACAGATTCAGAAATCATGATTCAGTTTCGTATCAAATTCATAATTTGTCCAGATCATATACAGAAATCATAAGTCATACTGAAGCATACGTGATACATCCATTAGCACTAACAGAGCAGATACAGAACAGAGGCAGACACGTGATGGTTATGAATAACCAGTTCCATAAAGGAACCTCCGGATCCGGGTAACAGAGAATAAATATGCTGAGCCCCATGATGGAGCCTCCAGTACGGGTAACAGAGTGCAGACAGATTAAGTTCCATGAAGGAACCTCCGATACCGGGTAACATCCAACACATATCACACGATGCTAAGGATGTCACGAATACATATCAAAAATTGGACAATCATTCATTGTACAGAATATAGCACATCAGAAAACTGATCTTTTTTTTTATAATACAGAAAATAAATACAGTTGAACATAACTTTACTAAGTTATTACTCACAGGTAGCTACAGAAGCAAATCAGACAGACTGGACATATCAGATAAACCAGGCAGACAATGGCGCGTGACCTATACAAGCACATAACATATACACATTGAAATACAATATTACTTCTTTGATCAAATTTGACTTTTTTAGTCTTTTTTCGTCTAAATAGTTCGAAGTTCTACTACGCTTATTCTTTCTTATTCAAATAAACCGGGTTCTTATTTCACATATTCTTTCATTACTAAGTCATTCTTTTCCAAATAGATTGGTCTTTTACTTGGCTTCTTAAATAATTACCACTAGATCAATGATTCATTCATTAACTAACTAATTTATGTTAATTGGTAGCTTATTAATCTTTATTGAGTCACAAATCATGTCTAGAATGCTTGGAAAGAGATGAGAATAAAAATGTGAACTAAATGCAATTTTCCAAAATATGCTGAAAAGGGGTTTTTGCTCGAGCGCCACTTTGGTCGCTCGAGCGGACTATAAAATTTGAAAAACTTCTGGAAGCTGTGTAAATTCTGGAATTCCATAATTGCAATTAAAGTTCAAATTTGATATTCAAAGCCTCAAAACATGTATTTTTGGTACACAAAAATGGAGAACCATTGTATGATTTAGTAAACACTTTCAATTAGAAAACATTCATTCAAAATCATGTTCTAATTGCCCAAATTTAGTATTAATTCATCTTCTTTATATCAACCCACTATTCTAAAATATAAATTAGACTTCCCAACCTCTTGAAATTCCATGATGTATGTAATACAAATAGATCAAATTTTACTATTAATAACATAATCAACTTAACTCAATTTTTAACCAAATACTTAATTTATAGTCATGGGTGTTCTAAAATGTATCTAAATTGAATAAAATTCTTAAATTACATCACATGCATGGATTAAATAAAAATCTAATTATAAAATCAAAACTTTAGGATTAATTCCAAATTTCCATAAACTTGATTTTCTTAAAACATTTCTTTTGTCTCTTCAAAATATGAACTTGAATGGCTCAATTCCCTTAATAACTCATGTATCACAAGAAAATGCTACAAAATCAAATTAAAAACAATAAATTTTCCAAATTAATTTCCACAACTATGCGTCTACTTAATTTCTTACTTAAAACTTTATTTCTTACAAAATCCATGAGAGTAATTTCATAGCTTTCTTAATTCATGATGCATGTAACTCATTTTATGTTTAAAACCCAATTTCATCCCGATTCCATGAATTTAATCTCAAATCTCAAGTATTATAGGATGATTCTACAAAATCAAGCCAAAGATAATTTATTTCGAACTTAACTCTCATAAACTTGATTTTAGCTCTAATTCATCATTTTCTTATCAATTTCCTTCTAATCCCATAAAATTGATTTCTAACTCTTTTCTATCCCCTTAAATTATGAAATTGAAATTATAAAACTCTTAGAAAAGTATTTGCATGTGTGAAATTATAATCAAAATCAAACCATCTACTTCAAAATCCCTTTAATTCAAAATTAAGCTCAAAATGTTCATGAATTTATAATTTACCACAACTTGTTCTTCTTATACCCAAACATGAAATTAATTCTCTAACTTTCTCAAAGATTCATTGATGCATGTAAAGTTGAAACCCAAATTCATGAGGAATAACACAAATTAAATTTAAAATAATTAATTTCTAATTTATTTTCCATAATCATCCACATGCATGTAACCCATTTCATGTTTTGAACCCAATTCCAAGTTAACTTCCATAATATCATACTTAAGTTAATTTTTCTTCATCTTCTTGCTATTGATTCCAATTCCGCCTTTAATTTCAAGCATAATGTAAAGTTTCTATATAATTTAAACATAAATTCCATACCTTAAGTTTGCTAGCTCTTCTTCTTCCTCAAAAACTAGAGCTCCTCCTCTAATTTTATTTTCTTCTCCTCCTTTGTTTCTTGTTCCAGCAACACACACACACACTCTCTCTCTCTCTCTCTCTCTCTCTCTCTCTGGGTTTGACTCCAATTCACCCCAAAGATGCTTCAGCACAAAAGAAATAATACACACACACACACACACACCTACACACCACGTGCACACGTGCACAATGTTTAAGGCTCCCAACACTACACTTAACATGCATACACAAACACCACCAGATTTCTCAGTACACCCACTTGGGTTTCTCAGCACACCCACACTTCATATACACCCATAATTTTTGATCCTTCCATAATTCAATTTATGGTTAAGATTGATTTAATTAAATAATACATATTCTTAATAAGTCTTGATTAACATATAATTAAATTAACCATAACTAATCATAAATCTCTCATAATTTAATCAATCTAATTTGGCTTCCATTAGGGCCTAACTAATTATATTTAAATTTATCAGTCTGAATCAGATTTTTAATCAAACTCCCAAAAGGCTCCAAATAATAAATCAAACTTATTGCCATTATCAATTTTGATTTCCCAAATCATTTAGGCCTTCAATTTCTAATCAGACTCCAAATTTTCGTCAATTAATTTACATATTCCAATTGGATACTCCATAAACAAATTTAATTCATAATAATCTTAATTCTGAATTCGTATAACTTAATTAACTCCAATTCGGACCCAATTAATCAAATCTCAATTTTTATAGATCTGAATCGAATATTTAATTAAGCTCCTATATGGTCCAATACTCAAAATTAAACTAATTCAATTCACAAATTGTACTCTCTTAAGCCATGTTGGCTTTCAATTTCTAATTCAAAAATAAATTCTCAATAGAATCATATACAAATCGAACTAAATAATTCTTATGACCCCAAATTAAATTGGAATAATTGGCAATTAAATTTCAAATCTCCTTAATTAATTAAGTGCTAATCATTATATGCGATGGGGTCGTTACACTTTTCGCCTTCTCCAGCCTTTTTTTGATGCCGTCTAAAATGGTTTTATTGAAGGCTTCAGCTTGGCCATTGCTCTGTGGATAAGCCGGGGTGGAGAAGTAGGGCCGAATACCATACTTGTCGCAAAGCTCCCGGTAGACTTCGCAATCAAACTAGGTGCCGTTGTCTGATATAAGTGCTCTTGGAATGTTGCGTTATAATATTTCTCCATACAAACCGCTTTACGTCGGTATCTCGGATGTGCGTCAGTGCCTCCGTTTCTACCCATTTTGTGAAATAATCAGTCGCGACGATCAGAAATCGCTTGTTACCCGGAGCACGAGGCAGCGGTCCGATGATGTCAAGTCCCCATTGAGCGAACGACCAAGGGCTGGTTATGAAGCTTAACTTTTCAGCAGGTAGGTGAATTAGAGGAGAGAACTTCTGGCACTGTTCGTACCTTTTTACGTAACACTCGGCATCGACTCTCATTGTCGGCCAGTAATACCCTTGTGCCACAGCTCGATAAGCCAAAGAGCGCCCGCCAGAATGTGCGCTACAACTGCCTTCATGTATTTCTGTCAGAAGCTCTTTGACTTTGTCTAGATGCATGCATTCCAGGTATGGACCAGAAAGAGATTTTTTATAAAGCTTTCTTTGCGGATCCAAGTAGTATCGCAGGGCTTTGTTTCGGAGCTTGTGTTCTTCTTTATTGTCTGCTGGGAGCTATTCGAAAGATAGGAATGCAGCAACGGGGTCCATCCAACTCGGTCCTGACTCTATGACATTGACTTGGATTTCCTCCAAAGGGCCAATGCTCGGCTCCGGGATGAAACCTACTTCGATGGTTCGTTTAATCTTTGAGTTAATGGTGGAGGCTAGGCAAGTCAGGGCATCTGCACGTGTGTTCTGATCACGTGTTATTTGATTCAATTCATGATGGTCAAATTTTGCCAGCAAGGAGTTAGCCGTTTTCATGTAAGCTGCCATACGGTCATTTTTGGCCGCGTACTCCCCCTTTAGTTGATTGATCACCAGTTTTGAACCGCAAAATACAAGCAAACGCCGAGCACCCAGAAGATATGCATCCGCAAACCGGTTAGAAGGGCTTCGTATTCGGCCTCGTTATTTGATGTTTCGAAGCCGAGTTTGATGTCCTGCTCAATTATTGCGCCGTCGGGAGCCATGATTACTACTCCGGCTCCACTGCCCCATTGATTGGATGACCCGACACAATACAGCTACCAAATGTCCCCCACATAAATTCTCCAATTCGGCTTGGGTTGAGTTTGGTCGGTCTTGAAGTCGGCGACATCCCCCGTGAATTCGACTATAAAATCGGCAAGAACTTGCCCCTTAATTGAGGTTCTAGGCAGAAATTGAATATCGTGCTGGCCGAGTTCGAGGGCCCATTTTGAAACGCGCCCTGATGCTTCTGCACTATGTAGTACTGATCGGAGGGGGTAATCTGTTAGTACCCCGATGCTATGCCCCTGGAAGTAATGCATCAGTTTTCTTGCCGCCATGACTAGGGCTAGAATGAGTTTTTCCAGTGAAAGGTAACGAGTTTTGGCATCAACCGTTGCCTTGCTCACATAATACACTGGTCGTTGTTCTCCAGGCTCTTTCTTCAACAGTACGGTGTTGACAGCCCGGTTGGAGACGGCCAGATATAAAATGAGCGGGTCGCCTGCCGATGGTGTTGTCAAAAGTGGAACAGATCGGAGATAAGCCTTCAGACCGTTAAAAGCGGCTTCGCACTCGGAGGTCCATTCAAAAGCTTTACCTTGCCGTAATGTTTGAAAGAATTGTCGGCAGCGGTCTGTGGAACGACTGATGAACCTATTGAGTGCGGCGGCCATCCCCATCAACTTCTAAACCTCCTTGATCGATCAAGGGGAGCCGAGTTCCAGGATTGCGGTGAATTGCCTCAAATTGGCTTCAATTCCTCGGTGATTGACAATATAACCCAAGAATTTGCCAAAGCCGATCCCAAATGCACATTTGGAAGCATTCAGCTTCATTTTGTATTTGCGTAGAATGCCGAATGTCTCTTCCAAATTGGCTAGATGAGTTTGCTCTTCTTTGGACTTGACCATCATATCGTCAATGTAAACTTCCATAATGTGGCCGAGTTACTCCTTGAACATGGTAGTGACTAGCGTTTGGTAAGTTGCCCCTACATTCTTCAGCCCAAAAGGCATAACCTTATAGCAATAGGTTCCTTTTGGGGTGAGGAATGCAGTTTTGTCTTGGTCCTCCGGATGTAAGGCAATTTGATGGTAGCCTCTGTAGGCATTAAGGAAGCTCATACGCTGGTGACATACCGTAGCATCTACAAGTTGGTCAATTCTGGGTAGGGGAAAACAATCCTTGGGGTAGGCTTTGTTTAGGTCCATAAAATCAACGCAGACTCGCCAAGTCCCATTTTTCTTTTTGACAACCGCAGTATTTGAGAGTCATGTAGGGTAGGTCACTTCCCTAATTGCCCCGGCGTCAAGCAACTGGTCCACCTCTTCAACAACGGCGACAGTGTGTTCTGTCGTGGACCGCCAGCTTTTCTGAATAATCGGCTTGCATTTAGAGTCAACATTTAAACGGTGCGGCGAAACAGACTGTAATAACCCACATTCATGTCTTAGTCATGTTCATGTGCATTTGCATGATTTCGTCTTGTTAAGCTTGCATTTGTAGACTTTGACTTGTTTTGCCTAGGTAAAAGTCCCTGTCTTGTTTTGTACTTATGTGATTTGCCTAAGTGTTGTATGCATGCTTTGTTCCTTCCTTGCTGTCTCAAGCCTAGGTCATGCCAAGCCTAGGTCATGTCAAGCCTAAGTCATGCCAAGCCTAGGTCATGCCAAGCCTAGGTCATGTTAAGCCGAGGTCATGCCAAGCCTAGGTCATGTTAAGCCTAGGTCATGCCAAGCCTAAGTCATGCCAAGCTTAGGTCATTTTAAGCCTAGGTCACACATTTGAACCTCTTACACCTAAGACCATCTTGGAACCACTTTGGTTGACCTCCACCTTCACCCTAGCATATTGGCCGAGATATAATCATCTAGGCCGAGATGTGCATCATTTAGGCCGAGATGTTATCATCTAGGCGTCGTAGATCCTTGATCCTTGCACCTAGTGATCTTGTTCCGGGACTGGTATGACCTAGACCGAGGTATGGCACATCTAGGCCGAGGTGTGGCACAGCTAGGTCAAGTGTTATCCTTCCTAGCCGAGATCATTAAGACCTTACTTGCCAAAGCCTATGTCCTAATCCGAGATCATTACCTGCCAGAGTGCCCATGTCACCTTGCTTATTGTACACCCATTGTCATACTCTTGTCTTGTCATTCAGTCACATTTTTAAGGAAACCTAATCCGGTAGTGCCACGTGTCCCAGCAGAGGGTTAAGTCAGCCAACAGAGAGAGAAAACATATCATTTGTCATATATTTGCCTTTGAAGAGAGAGAAGCTCTAGGAAAGAGGAAAAAGTTCTTAGAGGGAGAGAGCTAGATTCCAAGCTTGATCTTCACACCTTGAACCGTTAGATCCGTGTTTTGAGGTTAGATTCTTGATCAACTCTTGTTATTCTTTATGTTGATCCGATCACATTGCATCATCTAGCATGATTCATGAGCCTTGCATTGATTTAAATCTTGTTTTAGAAAGAGAAAATGATGTTCTTGTGTTCTTGAAAGAAAACCATGTTTTGATTCAAAAGTTTGTATCAAGATCCATGTTTTTGTGTTTTTTTTATAAGATCTTCAAGTATGGGTACCCAGGTCCATGTTTTCGAACTCATCTCATGAAATCTCAGATTTTGAATAAAGAAGTTATGATTTCAGCATTCATGTTCTTCAAGGGAGGAAACCCAGATTTCCAGACTTCACCTTTCCCTAGGTGTGGTCACCGAGACCACTCTTGCCTAGATCTCACACCTAGGCCAAGCATCGTATCTCACCTTAGCCTGCCTTGCATGATCACTTGCACCTTAGTCTATCTTGCATGCACACCTAGGCTAACCACTGCACACCTAGGCCGACCATGGTACACCCTTGTTAACACCTTGTAACACCTCGGCAGGCAGCTGCACGCCGAAGCCTAGGTAACCACACCTCAGCCAAGAGGTGTGGGACCTCGGCCAAGACCTCCTGAGTTCACCTAGCTAGGTCATTTTTGCCTAGATCATTTCTGTACATCCATTCCAAGACCTGGTTGGTACCCAACATGTTTTCCTTAGATGAAAAACAGTGATTTAACTCCCAGCATGTTTTACTTTGTCTTGACTTGGTTTTGGAAAGAAATGCCGAGATCATTTTCATTCATGTAAAGCTTGTTTTAAGGATGCATTGCACAACCGTCTTTGAGCATTCCTTATTGTCTTCTTGAAGTGCATTCAATAGACTTTATTATGTATTTGTAGGTCTTGGATCCTTGCCTAAATCCCTACACCCGAAGAGTTATGTGAGTGGTATTTTTAATAAAGCTATGTTATAAAGTTTTGATAAAGCTTTGCTTCGTTTTGAAAAAGTATTTGTTCAAGTATGAATGATTATCCCTAGTTTTGTATCAAGTATTATCTTGTTTTGATGACATTCTTGGAAAGTCCTTTCATGCTAGGGGACTATAAGCCCATGTAGCACCATGTTTGAGAGATCTCTACCATCGATGGTCTTGTACGGATGGCCCCACCGACGGCCTTGTGCAGGTGGATTTGTCTAATCGATTCCGGGTCGATTATTCCCTTGTTTTGTCCGGAATGTCATCCCCCATGTATTATGTAGATGCTATTAAACATCCCAAGAAGATTTGAAAGATTTGATTGATGAACTTGATTCATCCCATGTTTTGTTACAAGCTATGATATGTATTGTTTTGATAAAGATCTCGGATATCATTCATTCAAACCTTTATTAATTATATCATTCACTGAGTATCCAAGCTCACCCTGCCCTTTATATATATGTAGTTTGCGAGCAAGAAGGCGGTGACGCCTAAGATGTTATGTGCAAGATGTTTTGATTCATGTTTTGTATCATCTTGAAGATTATGTTTCTTAGTTTTAATTCACTTCTTTTGTATATGTCGGCTTGAGAAGGCTTTTGATCAAGATGTAATATGTACTTTATTTTATTTGTATCCAAGTTATAAAACCATGTTAAGATGTATGTCATTTCATTTGATCTATGCACAGCTCTTATGGACTACTTAGATTTAAATTTATTGTTTCCGCACATGTAAGCCCCATATGTGTACTCTGATTGTGTGTGAATCTTTGTAAATTGGCCTTTGGTAATCTCGGATTACTGGCCATCACGGCACCATTCTACTAGGGGCAGAATGGGGTCGTGACATAGACGGATCTACACCCGACATCTCATATGGAGTCCACGTAAATACATCAAGATTGCCAATCAAGAAGGAAATTAGCTGCTGTTTGTCGGCTTGATTCAGGGAGGCGCCGACCATGAAGACCTTGTCTGGGTTTTCGTCAATTTCAACTCGATCTAGGGTTTTTGTGGCCTTTTCACTTGGGAGTCGCCCAACATCGTCGAGGCTCTCTCGATCCAGCACCTCAATAGAATTCACTTGTAACTTTTTTGGCGTCTTTCCAGTAAGGAGATAACATGCTTGTGCCGATTTCTGGGAGCCACGTATTTGCTCAATGTCGCATTCTGTCAGAAAGCACAGCAGCTGATGATAGGTGCTTGGCACGGCCTACACAGTATGTAACCAAGTTCGCCCCATGATGAGATTATACAGCGATGATAGCTTGACGACCAAGAATTCCACATCCATTGTTCGGGAGTCCGCTCGAACGGGTAGTGTGATTTTTCCCAACGAGTATTCTAGATTGGCGTTGAAGCCGAATAATGGATAAGGAGCCGGAGAAAGATCCGATTCGGAGAAGCCGAGTTTGGTGAATGTCTTGTAATACATAACTTCTGACGTGCTCCCCGGATCAATGAGTACGCGCTCAACGGTGAATCGGTTTACACATAACTCGATTACCAACGGATCAATGTGGGGAAGGGTCACTCCAACCAAATCTAAATCATTGAAAGTAATGCTCGCGGCTTCATGGGGCCGTTTAGCCAGAGTGAGTTGATTTCGAGGGTCGGGATTCGACTGAATTGTATGCACCACGGATGACGTTGGCAGGCTGTATATCATGTGGATCACGCCTAGTGGAGGTGAATCCTGTCTTAAGGCTATTGCTTTGGTTGAGTTGCCTTTTCGGACGTACTGTTGTAGCCGACCATCTTGTACCAACTCCTCCAGGTGATCCTTCAGTGCACAACGACTCTCAGTATCATGGCCATGATCCTTGTGATACTCGCACCGCCTATCCCGTCTTCTCGTGTCGGGAGGTCCCACCATTTTGGATGGCCATTTGATGAATGGAAGGTGTTGGACTTTGGACATGACCGCGTTGATCGGCTCTGACAACTTTGTATATTTCTTGTCTGTGCGCCTTGTGCGCCTGCTATCGACTTGCAGTTGTTCATTTGCTCGGTGGGAGCATTGGTCGCTTGATCGGCGAGAATCGCGTCTCTTGTCTCATTTAGCCCGATGTCGTGGTTCAGGGTTCTGAGGTGATACAGAATTTATCGGCTGAGCAATTTGAAAAGGGGCCATCTTGTTGGCCATGTTTCCGGCTTTAACCTGCAAGGCGTCATCTGCCACTTTGTAGTATTTCTCAACTTTCTTCATCAATGACTAGACTGTTTTGGAGGGCCTTCTAGTCAAGGAACTGCGGAGAGCACTGTTAGGATGCAAACCCATTTTAAAGGCGGTGATGGCCATGGAGTCGTTGCAAGAGTCATCAACAAGATTAAAGCACTCCCAATAGCACGCCGAATACGCTCTTAGTGTTTCTCCTGGCTGGATCTGCATTGCCCAGAGAGAGTTGGCTTGTTTCGGCTGGACCTCGTTGGTGATGAATCTTGCCCTGAAGGATTATTGTAATTGATGGAAACTCTTAATTGACGCTGGCTCCAGCTTGTAGTACCATCTGACTGCCAATGGTCCCAAACTTCTCGGAAATATTCTGCACATGAGAGCTTCGTCGTTTGCATGCAATGTCATGGCTTGCTTATGGTGATGGATATGATCCGTGGGATCCGATTTCCCGTCGCACAAGGTGAACGATGGGGCTTTGAACTTCTTGAGTAATATTGCCTTTGCGATCCGTCGCACAAAGGGGTCGTGCTGGTCCCCTTCGTCTGAACCATTTCGTCTTCGCTTATGCCTTATACGTGGACTCTCTTCAGAGGAACTGGTAATTTCAGGTTGTCCCTTCTTCTTGGACTCCGGGGATAATGAGTCGAAGTCGTTGTCAGTGTCTTGTTGTCGGACTTGAGGTCGTCGACCACCTGCCCTCGAAGGTCGTTTCGGATCTTGGCGTAGAGTTTGTTTGGACTTCGCCACTTCCAAGGCCAAATCCTAACGGAGACGTTCGTTCTCAGCGATCATATTTTCCAACCTCTGTTCGTTTTGCTTTGCTTGTTCCATGATCGCTTGCATTGTCTCATGTGCTGAGGTCGAGGGTGAGTTCTAGGCAAGTGAGTCGAAGTTCAAGGCACGTCTTGCGGCGATAGTTTCCGGTCCAAGCATGTTTGTCGAAGTGAAGTCATCTCTCTGTGTAGTTTCATCAGTGACTATCAGAGGATCTTCCATTACGCCCGCCATGGATGGAGTTGAGTATTCTCACAGACGGCGCCAATTGTGGGGAAGGTGGTTTAGAAATACTCTTTGGATCCAATGGGACATGCGAGATCCTCAGCTGGTAGCCTGAAAAAGAATGAACACTCCGGTCGGGGGTGCCGGAATTAGCACTCCGACGGATAAGTCAGCGTATGCTCTCTAGATTGCGTGTGTCATAAGTTAAGCATACTAATTCTCACATCCCTCTTCTTGTTCGTCGTTCTTCTATTTATATACGCTTCCTGTCTTCTAAGTAGGGCCCGCTCTTAATCTGTCATGTACTTATTTACTCGGCCCCCCATTATGCCGTATTCCAATTTTTAATCGGCCCCCTACTCAACTTATTTGGCGTCTGAAACGTCAAGACGGGGCCGAATGCATACTATACATCGATAGGGAAAACATACACTGCCTATCCGCGTCTGCTATTATTCGGCTACCACAATAACCTATGTGGATATGATGTCATATATGTGTATACGATACATATAAAGTTCTAAATTAACTGCCTCATGTATGTCTACACAGCTCAATGGACTATGTATATTCTATATTTGTTTCTGCTAGCCCCTTATATTTTGCTATTCAGTTAAGTGTCTTTCGGTAATCCGAGGATTACTGACCGGTTATGATGCTAAACCGGTAGGGCCGGGTTTGGGTCGTGACAATTTCTCACCTTTTGTCTTTTAGATTTTTAGTTTTGCTAAGGTGTTTCTTTTTTTTTTTTTTTTTCCTAACTATGATGCTCGGCCATGTATCAAGTTGTTTCCCGAACTTGAATCCCCATAGTTTTCCGTAAAGGGAGTTTTCCAGGCGTGGAGCTTTCAACCATGGGAGGTGTGTTGGTGTTGTCTCGGAAATGAAGAGTGCAGCATTGGGTGAAGTTGTTTTGGGAGTTCAGCACTTGGGAATTTGTTTTGGTTAGTGTGGCTTGTTTTGTGGAGTCAAGAGCCTCTCCTTGCAAGTTTGTGCTTGCGTCCGTCCTTGTAGGCCTTCGGGTTTACTTTTAGGCCCAATTTTGATAATCCGAACCGTTTATATTTTATGATTTATTCAGTATATCATACCTGTAAAAAATCAAGTTGATCGGATATCAGAAAGTATGTGTTTGAAAAATTGAACTAAACACTATTTTTTAAAGAATTTAATAAACAGTTTTCCAAACATATGCTTTCTGATATCCGATCAACTTGATTTTTTACAGGTATGATATACTGAATAAATCATAAAATATGAACGGTTCGGATTATCAAAATTGGGCTTAAAAGTAGACCCGAAGGCCTGCAAGGACGGGCGCAAGCACGGAAGCTGCAAGGAGAGGATCCTCACTCTGTTTTGTGGGTTTCAATTATTTTATTTTTAGAGTAGAGTGCTATAGCATTTGGCGGAAAAGAGTTGGTAGAAAAAAAAGTGATTTGGGTTCAATTATGTTTATGCTTTCATGAAATTATACTGTTCTATATTTTTTTTTTGTTATTTAATTATGTGAATCTGTGGTTCTAAATCGATCTAATACGTGTTTAAATGGATTGGTTCTACGATCTAAACAGATTTGATTAGTTTCAATTTTTCAGAAACTGTATATAACGGATTGGTACTAGTTTTACCTCAATCTGGACCAATCCAAACCATGCTCACCCCTATCAAAATATACAATCAAACAAACCAAAAAAATTTCTAAACTTTTTCCCCAAAATTTTTTTTGAAAATTTATCTCCTAAAACCAAACCAAACATACCCATTATATTTTATTCATCTTTTTTCTTTTCTTTTTTAAATCTCTACACAAATCTGCAAACCAAGCATAACTTTCATTTGGGAAGCTGGTTAAAAGTTAGCTTTTGACTTTTAACCAATTTTGGATCACATCACTTCTCACATTTTTTGTCCACTAAAAGACAAAAAAGCCAAAAAAAAAAAAAAACCAACTTTTAACCAACTTTCCAAAACATATTTGTTTGAAGATCTCTCTCTGAATATATATTTATATATATTTTTTAATACATAAAAATAATTATGATTGAGGCACTGTTTGGGAAGAGTAGATTGAGGCTATTATAGCCTCAAATGAAAATTTAGCCAAAAAGCCCACTGTTCAAAGCTTTTTCAAAAAAAAAAAATAGACTGCACTGTCGGCAGTGTAGGCACAGCCTACACTGTCAGCTACACAAATTGTTCCATCAATGAGTAAATTATGATTTTATCCCTTTACATCAATTTAAAAAAATATATTTTTAGGGACAAATTTATCATTTTAACTTCAAACATCATTTCAACACATTTTTCTATATAACAACTCAAATAAAATCCATCTCATCTTCCCAAACACAAAAACTAAAATAACCAAAAAGTCAAATAGCCTACTAAAATAACCACTTCCCAAACGAGGCCTAAATTACATAGAAAAATATGTTAAGATTACGGAAAAGTTTTCTCAAACCTATTATTTGAACACATTTGCTACTCATTGCCTTTTTAGAATTTTCATCATTATCATTTTATCAATAATTTTCTTTTTTTTCTTTATTGTTTTATTTATTTATTTATTGTTGTTCAAAAAACAAAAACAAACTTAACAATTTTAAAAAGTTTAAATATACTGTGCTTTTTGTTTAATCCTCCCTCGAGTTGAGCATGCTCAAGTTGCATTTATATTTTTTGTGAGGATAAAAAACTATATTTTATGCATGTTTTTTTAATCTACGTAGTAGCTTTTCTCATAATATAATTCTTCCTGTGATCAAGCCTAGCCAGAGTTGCTTCATAGATGAGAAAGTTACTTCATAGATGAATTCATCCTTCGCAGCCTCTATTCTCCTTGCAAAAACAACATTCAAAGCATGGCAATGAATTATCAAAGTTAACGGATAAAGAAGAGTGGGCGGAGATTTGACTGGATACAGGTTACACTGCAGTTTCAAAAAATTCATGAAAAAAAGTGTTATCCAAACCAATAAATCTTTAACCCACCACTTTAATAGTATGACACATGTGATGCCACAACTGAGAGAAAAATTGTAAGATGTCTTAATGTTTATAGCATTACTCTACGGAAAAAAAAAATAGAAATGAATGTAGGAACTGCAGGAGTGAAATTCACTGGCCTAAGAGCTATCAAAGTAGAGGACTACTGAAATTCACTGGCCTAAGAGCTATCAAAGTAGAGGACTACTGAATCCCAGGGAAGGCAATTGAATGTTCTACGCCTCTAATGAGAGATATGATAATATTCTCCTTAAAAGAAAAAAGCAGGAATTAAAATAAAGGTCAAAATATATAATGTTAAATAACACCAAGGACAAAATCGTACATTTGAGCGCTCATGTAAATATTGGAGCCTGCCAGATAATTTATACAATTACATCCAAGTAGCACCACCATGAAACTAGTTTGGCAAATCCAGTATGAATGGGGATTTGATCAGGACCATTAGATGGTAACCCCAACCTCTAAACCCTTGTTCCTTGGGATATCATTCATCTGTAAATAAGAAGCATAATTATTATTAAAAAATAGATAGATAAGAGAGATAAAGCATTATGAAAAGCTAAACAAGTAGAGACTTCCAGTGATAGAAAACAAAAAGCATAACAAAATCCATACAAGTAGATAGCATTCGGAAAATTAAAAAAAGTCTTTCCTCTGGCTCTTTGTTTTTGTTTTCTTACTGGGATCATGAAGTAGGATCAAATGTTAGATCTATACAATAAATAAAATCATCATCATTGAACAGAGAACAAGTAATCATTGAAATTCTATCTTTTATTTTTCAAATTTTGGGACACCATAACTGTGAAGAAAGTTACAGAGAGAACTGAAATAAACATCCAAGTCTAGAAACAAAGTTCTACAAACAGTTAAATCAAACCTAGTAGATCGAATGTAGCCACTATTCACCAATTTGTAGTCCAATGTTTTTTCAAATAAGTCATAAATACACAAGAACTTCTGATATTTAGCAATCTATTTTTACCTGCCAAAACATTAAATTCAGGGCACTTTCAAGTGTACGTCTCTCATTGCAGCATTGAAGATGCAACAGATAAAAATGCTAGAATCATTTTATCATTTAAACGAAAAATAACAACAATCAAAGCATGAATGAAGATTGTAAACTTCCATAACAATCACCTATATGATATGCAATTTCAAGGGAGTAGCTCTTGCCAAATAAGGCATGGCCTACAGTTGCCAAGACAGGTGAACATTCAACAGTCAGATGGTCGAAAGGTTTAGGTGGACTTGGACTTGGTGGAGTACAAGCACCTCACAGGGAACTGGCCTTGTGAAAAAGAGTTGCCCTGTGAAACTTAGGCACACCAAAGTCTCTGGCACACTTAGTGTGACTCTAGGTCCTGTAGCTTGGAGGCTAGAGATAGATTGGTGACCGCAAATATCACGCAATCACTCAACGTCAAGGTTTATTAACAATTGAGGAATTTGTATTGTTTTACAATATCCCGCTTCACAATTGCAGAGCACAACCACTTATATACACCGCAAGGTATTGGCTTTCTTACAAAGCTACTTTCTCACAAATGCTTTTCCTACAGTTCATAGTTTCAACATATATCTTGGAAGTAACTAAATTCCTATGACATTATCACTTACCTCACTAAAATTCCTCATAAAACATTAGTTACTGCGCTTTCTCAATTCTTCACGGATGCAATTGTAATATGCCACACAAGTAAATTAAATTTACACCTCACCTACAATAAATTCGTAGATCTTATAGCACATCCATTAGCTCTCTCACACCAAACACGGTCCTAAGACCCATTTCTATTCTTTCTTTTATTCTTTTTATAATAACTGCCTTTCTCTTCTACACTTTTGACGGGAGGTATGCCTCTTCTTGCAACATTCTAGATTACTCAGTTCAAATTACCTCAACTATTCATTTATTATTTTTCCTCCATAATGATGATTTTTCTACTGCTCCTCTCCATCAAGCGGAACATTCTCTATATCTATCAAAGGAAGGAAACGTATATATAAATTTTCAAGTAAACCACATATATCAGCAGCAATGAAGGATTGGTAACGCAATTTACCAAAGTTGATGTTTTGTTGTGTTTTATTCCTTAGGTCACCCTTTTCGAACAAGAATGCACTCCACTGGAAACAAAAAATGAAATATAGAGGCCAAGACATCATCCAAAACCAATCAAGAACAGGGAAGATCAAAGAAATAGACAAGTAAAATCTTAAAGAAAGGCCCATAATGATACTGAAGTAGGTAAATAATCTCGCCCAAACCCCTTTTCTCTCCTCCCTGGCATTCAAAACCAGCTACACCACTTCAGGTCTACAAATACAAAAGAAAGAAGCATTCAAGAAAACTAACCTCCCAAATTCAAGTCATGTTAGAACCTTCCAGCCTTTAAAAGTGTTATTAGAAAATGCTAATATCCTAATGAATGCACGTTAAACAAAGGGTACATCAAAACAAGAAATACTAAAAAGGTCCTCACAGAGTAAGCAACTCAATGAATTATTAGCAAATATTAAAGACACGCATGGTTGAATATGTACACAAATATATATATATATATATATGAAGTAAACTGGTTACAAAATGGATAGGTCCAAAATTTTTACCTGCGTAAAATCATTCAAAACAACCAGGCAGCGTGAGTAAGGAAAGAAGAAACATCCATCATCAATCAAATTCCTGTTTTCTTGCAGTATGTAAAATACATTGAACTGATTGGTTTTCAGATTATAGCTGAATATCAATCTGGGAATAGCAATGAAGATAACTTCTGAAGTTGGATGTAAAGCACAAGGCACGAGCAGTGGAGAAAGGCGATAGCGGTCTAAAATTCTGCCGTGATGAAACCGAACCAAGTCATCAATGCAGATGCTATGCTTCAAAATCCACTTATGGTCATGGTCAAGTGACCAAACAAGGACTGCATTTTCAACATGATTAGAGTAATAGAAGCAATCTTTGGACATCCCAATGAATCCAACACCAAGAGCCTTGCCCTTGTTCGGGAGCTTCACAGCTCGGGGATTCAAATTATCGGCATTGAGATCAAAACACAAGAGGTATCTACTGTAAGATAACATGTACAACACCCCATCCAAATAAACAGACTTGAAAAGCCACTTGAAACCATAAAGCTCAGGTTCAGGCTGGAGTGGAACCGGATGGTTGACCCACTTGCCAGTAACGGAGGAGAAAACATCCAGCTCCGGCGGATGAGTTACAGAGGCAGTGCTGGTAGAGCTAGCTAACCGAACTATTTTATAATTATTATTATTAGTATTATTCGGTGGGGACTCAACAGGATTAAAAGCAAGTACAGCATATATTGGATCTAGATGATTAGGGTTCACGGGAATAGCCACACATTGTTTTGTGGCAGGGTTACACACATAATACTGTGAAGGAACAGAGGGAGGAACAGAGCTGCGGTGAAGAATTAAGAGCAAACCGTTGCAGCAGTCGAGAACATCCCTGGCAGTAGGTTGAAAGGGTAATAGCTTCGAATACGACTCCACAAATCGTCCTCTGTCCAGCAGGGTTCTCGGACAATCTGATGGAACATATTCCATAAGGAAATCGGAGAATGGAAGAAGGGGAATCAACCTGAAGAGAAATCCGGAGAGAGGTGCGGATGAAGAGATTCTGGGAACGCAAACATCAGAAATCAATAAGTACCAAGCTTTCGACACGGACTTGAATTGAATCAGAGGCTTTTCTGGCAATCTACATAGTATCTCCACCGTCAACTCATCGGGCAACTTAGACGACCAATCACAGCAACAGTTGAACGCCATAGATTCAAACCCAACCACCTATTCCTTTCGGAAAGAAAATTGAAAATTGAAAGCCAGATCAGAGAACTAAACACAATTCCACAAACTCTATAAACAAAGCGAAGAACAAACGTGATAAAGTTATTGTGTTGAAGAGAAACATGAAGTGAACACTGTGTTCTTCATAGATCTATAGACGGCAAGAGAGAGAGAGAGAGAGAGAGAGAGATTGAAGACGAACCAGTGGCAGATTGCGTAACTCAGCAACAGTCTTGTTCGATTCGACTCTCTTCGCCTGAGATCAAGGGTTGTAGAATCGATACAGATATTCAATTTTCTGGGTTTGATATTAGTCCTATATATCTATGCTCCAATAACTCGATTTAGATCTCCAATGGCCTCGTTTGGGAAGTGACTATTTTAGTAAGTTATTTGATTTTTTAATTATTTTAGTAGATTATTTTAGTTTTGTGTTTGGAAAAATGAGATAAATTTTTAGTTGAGTTTTTGTATTAGAAAGTGTGTTGAAATGATGCTTAAATTTAAAATGACAAATTTATCTTTAACTTTTTATTTTTTAAATTGATATAAAGGGACAAAATAGTAATTTTGCCGTTGATGTACCAATTTCCGACTGTGACAGTGTAACTGTCCAGCGCGCAGAGCCTATTTTTTTTTTTCTTTTAAAAAAATTGTGAACAGTGTCGCTTTTTTTTGCTTATTTCTCATTTTAGGCTACATTAGCCTCACCCACCTATTCCCAAATGGCGCCAATAACTCTATTTAGATCTCATGATTTCAGTTTTTTAAAAATTAAGTTTTTTTATTTTTTGTATTTTTTTATTTTTCAGGTGTTTTCAGAACAGAGATCAGTGTTTATATGAAAAATAAAATAAATAAATTTTTTTGAAAAGTGTTTTCTAAAAACTAAAACCAAACAAGTTGATTACAATGAGAGTGTTTGGTGTAGATTATAGGGGGTGATATAGCTTATTTTAATTTGGAAATTTGTGGTAAACTGTTTGGTGCAATTTCTACTTTTAGACAGAAATAACTTAAATAAGTTGAGAAAAACTGATTATTTGAAAGCTGGGAATGGGGTGCTTTTGATTTCTGATTTTTGATTATCAGATTTTAAATTGCAATAAGTTGCATCAAACAGCACCAATACAACGCAGTTGTTACTGCGTACGGTGCAATGGGCTAGGCTGGTTTGAGCATATTGTAGAGCTTGGGCCGAACGGGACAGAGTTCTATATCTAGAGGCCGTGTAAATTATAGGATTTTTTTATTTTATTTTTTTGGAAGATTGATTCTTCTATTACATTACATGTGGGTTTTTTTTTTCTTCCTTTGGCCAAGTTTGATTCATGGAGTTAGGTAGGAGTTTAGAACGGAAAAGAAAAAAAAAATGTTATATTTTATTCATATTTTACTCATCTTTTTTCTTTTCTTTTTTAAATCTCTACACAAATCTATAAACCAAGCATAACTTTTTATTTGTTTGAAAATCTTTCTCTAAGTATATATTTATAATTTTTTTTAATATATAAAAATAATTATGATTGAAATACATAGAAAAATATGTTAAAATTGTGGTGAAGTTTTCTCAAACCTATTATTTGAACACATTTGCCACTCGTTGCCTTTTTAGAATTATCAACATTATCATTTTATCAATAATTTTCTTTTTTTCTTTATTGTTTTATTTATTTATTATTGTTCAAAAAACAAAAACAAAAACAAACTTAACAATTTTAAAAAGTTTGAATATACTGTGCATTTAATTTTGTTTAATTCTCTCTCGAGTTGATCATGCTCAAGTTGCATTTATATTTTTTGTGATGAAAAAAAACTATATTTTATGCATCTTTTTTTAATCCACATGGTAGCTTTTCTCATAATATAATTCTTCTTGTGATCAAGCCTAGCCAGAGTTGCTTCATAGATGAGAAAGTTACTTCATAGATGAATTCATCCTTCGCAGCCTCTATTCTCCTTGCAAAAACAAAGTTCAAAGCATGGCAATGAATGATCAAAGTTAACAAACAAAGAAGAAGATTGGGAAGAGATGTGACTGGATACAGGTTACACTGCAGTTTTCACAAAATTCATGAAAAAAAGTGCTATTCAAACCAATAAATCTTTAACCCACCACTTAAATAGTAGGACACATGTGATGCTAAGATGTCTTAATTTTTATAGCATTACTCTACGAAAAAAATAGAAATGAAAGTAGGAACTGAAGGAGTGAAATTCACTGGCCTAAGAGCTATCAAAGAGGAGGACTACTGAATCGCAGGGAAGGCAATTCAATGTTTTACACCTCTAATGAGAGATATGATAGTATTCTCCTTAAAAGAAAAAAAAAAGCCGGAATTAAAATAAAGGTCAAAATATATAATGTTAAATAACACCAAGGACAAACTCGTACATTTGAGTGCGCATATAAATATTGGAGCCTGCCAGATAATTTATGCGATTATATCCAAGTAGAACCACCATGAAACTAGTTTGGCAAATCCAGTATGAATGGGGATTTGATCTGGACCATCAGATGGTAACCCCAACCTCTAAACCCCTGTTCCTTGGGATATCATTCATCTGTAAATAAGAAGAAGAATAATTATTATAAAAAAGCATAGATAGATAAGAGAGAGAAGGCATTATGAAATGCTAAACAAGTAGAGATTTTCAGTGGTAGAAAACAAAAAAGCATAATGCAGAATCCATACAAGTAGATAGCATTTGGAAAATTCAAAAATGTCTTTCGTCTCGCTCTTTGGTTTTGTTTTGTTTTTGGGATAATGAAGTAGGATCAAATGTTAGATCTATACAATAAATAAAATCATCATAATTGAACAGAGAACAAGTAACCATTGAAATTCTATCTTTTATTTTTCAAATTTTGGGACATCATAACTGTGACGGTAGTTACAGAGAGAACTGAAATAAACATCCAAGTCTAGAAACGAGGTTCTACAAATTGTTAAACCAAAACTAGTAGATCGAAAGTAGCCACTATTCACCAATTTGTAGTCCGATGTTTCTTCAAAGAAGTCATAAATACACAAGAACTTCTGATAATTAGCAATCTATTTTTACCTGCAAAAAAAAATAAAAATAAAATTCAGGGCACTTTCAAGTGTACTTCTCTCATTGCAGCATTGAAGATGCAACAGATAAATACTAGAATCATTTTATCATTTAAGCCAAAAATAACAACAGTCAAAGCATGAATGAAGATTATAAACTTCCATAACAATCACCTATATGATATGCAATTTCAAGGGAGTAGTTCTGGCCAAATAAGTCATGACCTACAGTTGCCAAGACAGGTGAACATTCAATAGTATGGTCGAAAGGTTTAGGTGGACTTGGATCTGGTGGAGTACAAGCACCTCACAGGGAACTTCCCTTGTGAAAAAGTGTTGCCCTATGAAACTTTGGCACACCAAAGTCTCTGGCACACTCAGTGTGACTCTCGATCTTGTAGCTTGGAGGCTAGAGATAGATTGGTGACCGCAAATATCAGACAATCACACAACGTCAAGGTTTATTAACAATTGAGGAATTCGTATTGTTTTACAATATCCCGTTTGACAACTGCAGAGCACAACCACTGATATACACCTCAACAAAGCTACTTTCTCACAAATGCTTTTCCTACAGTTCATAGTTTCAACATATATACTGGAAGTAACTAAATTCCTATGACATTATCACTTACCTCACTAAAATTCCTCACAAAACATTAGTTACTGTGTTTTCTTAATTCTTCACGGATGCAATTGTAATGTGCCACACAAGTAAATTAAATTTACACCTCACCTACAATAAATTCGGAAATCTTATAGCAGATGCATCAGCTCTCTCACACCGAACATGGTTCTAAGACCCACTTATATTCTTTTATTCTTTTTAATAATAACGGCCTTTCTCCTCTTCACTTTTGACGGGAGGTATACCTCTTCTTGCAACATTCTAGATCACTCAGTGCAAATTACCACAACTATTCATTTATTATTTTTCCTCCATAATGATGATTCTTCTACTGCTCCTCTCCATCAAGCAAAACATTCTCTATATCTATCAAATGAAGGAAATGTATATTTACATTTCAAGTAAACCACATATATTAGCAGCAATGAAGGATTGGTAAGGCAATTTACCAAAGTTGATGTTTTGTTGTATTTTATTCCTTAGGTCACCCTTTTCCAACAAGAATACGGACTGCTGAATAGTGTGGGTCGGGGCTCGTTCCTGGTTTGGCGGAATATCTGGAGGTGGTATAGGAGGGTTTCTTTGGAGTAGGGCATTCATCAAAGCTTGGTTATGCTCGGCCAAGCGGTTAATGCTGCTGGTGAGCTTGGTAAAGTACTGTGGCAGGTGGTTTGGGTTGGGAGGGTCGGTTTGGTGATCGGGAACATTGTGGTGGGATGCCATGGATCTAGTTGTGACCATCCACCTTTGCAGGTGGTAAGAAAGGGTTATCGGGAAAGGGCCTTCGACGACAATTGATGATACAGTTTAACTGATGATAGAACGGGTCGGACTGATCCACGCTCCTTAAGCCTGTGTCCGAATGACCAAGCCCACCTGAAGACCTGCACAAAAGTTTAACGGGGAATTGGGAGTCCCCCAGCGAACCCTCCGATGAGCAAGTTAGAAAGAGAAGCGGAATGTAGAGATGAATTAGAGATAGAAAAGCTTAACCTTCTTCTTATCTTCGACGTCTGCTTATATCCTCCGGTAATCATTTCGTTGTCCCTTCCGACCTGTCACCTTGGCCAAAAGTCTATGCTCTAGCTTACCTTGTTCATGGTGAAGGCGTTCTGTCTCGACGGAGAGGGATTATCGCAATAAATGCTGTAAGGGGCCTCATTAATGGCGATGTGCAGTGGCAATAACTTTGCAGATTTTTGTCTACTTATGTGGCTTGCCCTTCTCTTGCCATGTGTCTTGCTGTCATTGGTTCTTATTCCTACGTGGGGCTTCAGCAATGCTGGGCTTTAGTATTTGAGTTATGTATTGAGCCCTAAATGGTGGGATATAATCTTTATGGGCTTACCCATGTCAGTAGTCCCCCATTCCCAAGTGCAGCTTTAGCCCAACGAATGGAATAATGAAGAAAACAAGGGTTATGAGAGACCAACAGGGTGAAGGCCGACCGAGAGGAGTGACCGACCATGAGGAGGGCCGACTGCGAAGGGTGGCCGAGCAGAGGGATCGACCATGAGGAGGGCCGATCGCGAAGGGTGGCCGGGCGGAGGGATCGACCATGAGGAGGGCCGACCGCGAAAGGCGGCCGGGCGAAGGGACCGACCATGAAGAGGGCCGACCGCGAAGGGTGGCCAGGCGGAGGGATTAACCATGAGGAGGGCCGACCACAAAGGGTGGCCGGGCGGAGGGATTGACCATGAGGAGGGCCGACCGCGAAGGGTGGCTGGGCGGAGGGACCGACCATGAGGAGGGCCGACCGCGAAGAGTGGCCGAGGGGAGAGACCGACCATGAGGAGGGCCAACCGCGAAGGGTGATCGAGGGGAGAGACCGACCATGAGGAGGGCCGACCGCGAAGGGTGGCAGAGGGGAGAGACCGACCATGAGGAGGGTCGACCGCGAAGGGTGGCCGAGCGGAGGGACCGACCATGAGGGGGACCGACCGCAAAGGGTGGCCGAGGGGAGAGACCGACCATGAGGAGGGCCGACTGTGAAGGGTGGCCGAGCGGAGGGACCGACCATGAGGGGGACCGACCATGAGGAGGGCCGACCATGAAGGGTGGCCGAGCGGAGGGACTGACCATGAGGAGTGCCGACCGCGAAGAGTGGAGGGACCGACCATGAGGAGGCCCGACCGCGAAGGGGGGGTGGTGGTGCGCGGGGCTCGAGGGACGGCGGGGCACGTGGTCATTTGAAGTGGAAAAGACAGGGTAGGTGGGGGGACAGTGAATCGTGGTCGTACACGTAGCAGGATCCTGTAGTGGGGAAGGTTAGGCGTTGGGCAAGAAGTGAAACGATAGGTTATTATAGGGTGTCGAAAAAATAGTTTTGGCAGATTTTTTGAAAAATTTCAAACTGGCAAAATTTAATTGTGACCCTTGGAATATAAGCAAACCTTGGGCTTTTGGTATTATCCGTTTCACATATCTTTTTTCAAACAACCAAAATATTCCAAGTGTAAACTCCTTCGTCGCTAGTGATACACCCCTACAACACTTCGTGAACTATCTCGCACCAGCATCTGAAGCTATTCACAGATATATGAGAGAGACGGCCCAAGAGGAAACAACAAACGCAAGGATTGATCCATTGGGCGACGACGATGCGATGGATTTGGCAGAACAATATCGGACAGAAAGGCGAGTAGGAAGCGAGGGGGAGCCGGTGGGGCGACCTTGTTCGTCTACAATGATAGCGACTGCGCAGCCAATCAGCCAGGTTGAGCCAAATCACTGGCATACGAAGGCCGATAAGTTGACCATCACCGCAGAGGAGTTGGTGGGTATACGCGGGAAATACCAGATTCCCGCCGAAATAGAGTTAAAGTTGCCGGCAACGAAGGAGAGGCCATCTGACGCCCGACCGGGGGAGTTTTCCCTCTACGAGGAGGTGTTGAAGTGAGGGTTGAGGTTGCTGCTTTCGCAGGTGATAATGGATGTCCTAAACCGATTAGTAGTGGTGCCGGGTCAACTAATGTCCAACGCGTGGAAGATTGTACTGGCCTGTGCAAGCACGTGGCTGAGGGCGAACGAGGGGATGGCTATGACAGCGGACAAGTTTTATGCATACTACAAGGCCTCGGGGCAGCAAGAAACTTGGGTCACTTTGCAGGCGGCGACAGAGAGGGGCCTGGTGGCGAGTTTGCCGTCATCAATAAAGGGGTGGAGGCCGCGGTGGTTCTACGTGTTCGCAAACGGAGGAGTTAGAGTGCGCACGGTGTGGAGAGTGCCCACCAAGTCTGTGGAGCCAAAGTTGGGGGCAGCAGCTAAGGAGAGGGTGAAGAAGGTGAAGGCATGGAATGAGAATGAGGGCGTCAAATGGGGCGAGCTCATTCAGCCGTCAGCCTTGTTTGCCGCAAGGTTGGGCCCTCAGCCGACCGGTGGAGACCTGGAACCGATGAAATTAGAGGCGAGATGGAAGGCGCAAGAGGCGGAGGATAGGACCATTCTCGCCAAGGCCAGTAAATTCAAAGAGTCACAGACAGACCGGCCGCCGAAGCCGATCGCGAGGGAGAGGATCCGACCGCGCCCCAAACCGCTGGGGGGAAAGGACTTGGGTGAATTTGAGCCACGACCGCCCCCAATTGATCCTTTGAAGGAAAGGGCCAACAAGGAGGTGGAGGCTGTGGTGACGAAGAAGAGAAGGGTAAGGGAGAGGGAGGAGGGGCCAGCCCTGAAGAGGAGAAAGGAGGCGACGGCGGAGAAGACCCCCGAAGTGGGGTTGGGGGAAGCAGCTAAAGAGGTGAAGAGTGGGGCGACTGGCCCTGAAGAACCAATGGAAAGTGGGGTGAGTGGCACTAGGCAGAGGGCAGAGCCACAGCCTAGGGAGGGTCTTGCGCCCCAAGGAGAAGGAGAGAGGGCTGGGTTGAAGACCGCCTTCTACCACGTCCTAGCGGTGTCCGGGCGAGTGGAAGGAGAAGGGAGATAGGCCAAGATGGCTGCAGATCGCCTGTTGAGGGTGGTCGAAAACGCAGCCGTGCGCTCGGTGGCTGGTTTTACTAAGGGCGAGCTGCTGAAGGGCTTATGCTCTGCCCAGATGGAGGTGGCTACCTTAGCAGGAGCCTTGTTGAACAAGGCGGCGGTGGCGAAGGGTGAAATGAGGAAGGAAAGGGAAATGTTGGGATAGGCGGAGGCCCAGCTTGAAAATTTCAAGAAGGAGAGTGCAGGTTAGAGGAAGACTGTGTGGAGTGCGTGTGCCAGGGGGTTAGAGGAGGCTCAGAAGGCGAAGAAGATGGGGGTGTTGGCGGTGGTGCAGAGCAATGTTACTAATTGTGCCCATGCTGAGCTGCTCGCGGCCAAGTTGGAGCTAGAGGATGAACGCCGTAAGGTGGTGTCGCTCGAGTTCCAGTTGGCTGGCGAGCAGAAGAAGCTGGAAGAGGCCTAGACAGCCTGCACCGTCGCCAACGAACGGTGGGATGAGGCGATGACTTGTAACGAGGATTTGCGAACCAGTTCGATCAAAGAAAATGAAGAAGCAGAAGATCTGAAGATCGCGGGGTTAGAGAAGGATCTGGCAGACGAGTGTACCATAGTAGCGGTAGAGAATGAGGGGTTGGAGAAGGAGTTGGAGGAAGAAAGGACCAAGGCAACCTCTGAAAGGGCAGCATACCCCGACCTGTGCGTAGCAGCAGTAGAGCAATTCAAGGGGTCTGCTGACTTTTAGATGGCTGTCGATGCCGTGATCGCCAACAGCTTGGCAAGAGAGGGGTCTGGGGGGACTGGCCCATCGGGGGCGACCGCTGGGAGTAGGAGTGAAGAAGAAGTGATCCAAAGCTTCCAGCGGTCGGACTTCTATAAACACGAGATGGCTGAGTTCTGGGACAGCGGGTGGAAGATGTTTAAATGCAAAGCAGAAGAGATGTTCCCAGATTTGGACTTCAGCAGTGTGAAGATCGATAAAGACGACGTGGCCCAGACCCCCTTAGATGGGGGTGTTGAAGAAGAAGACCTCATCTCAAGCGAAGAGGAATGATTAGGGTGAACCAAATTTGTATTCAGAATGTTAGCTGTTTTGTGTTATTTTTATTTATTTATTTATTTTTGTGATAGACTTATGTATAAGTTTGTGAATGAATAAAATTATGAAATAAACTTATGTAAAAGTTTGTAAATGAATAAAATTATGAGTTGCGTTTGTGTTTTTATGCTATTGTTTATATTGTTTGAGGATCTGCAAAGAATGAAAGTTTAAAATGTAGAGTGAAGTTTAAAATGTAAGAAAACCTCAATGCGAATCATGACCCAACAGGAAGCCAATCTGACTTGAAAAATGTTGAACTGCAAAGGTCCTAAAATGTGAAGTTTTAAATCATGTTGTAAGAGTGTTGAAGAGACGTAATAGTGGACTTGGAATCTGACTAAGTATGGCAACTATGCCACAATCATGAAGTTGCAATGGTGGTCTTGGCCGAGCGCTTCACTCGTGCTTAGTTTGGGTTGAGCCATGATTAACGTGGTCTAGCTGAGTCTTCAAGTAACTCAGTCTGGTTGAGCTCTTTGTGCTCAGTCTGGCTGAGGCTATGAGTAACTCAGTCTGGCTGAGGCTTTAAGTAACTCAGTCTGGCTGAGCTCTTGGTGCTCTGTCTGGCTGAGCTCTTGGTGCTCTGTCTGGCTGAGGCTTTGAGTAACTCAGTCTGGCTGAGCTCTTGGTGCTTAGTCTAGTTGAGGCTTTGAGTAACTCAGTCTGGCTGAGCTCTTCATGCTCAGTCTGGCTGAGGCTTTAAGTAACTCAGTCTAGCTGAGCTCTTTATGCTCAGTCTGACTGAGGCTATGAGTAACTCAGTCGGGCTGAGGCTTGTAGCTAAGTGCTGCAATCAGGACGTTATAAAGGTACCACACAGATGATTGAGATATAAAATTGTTGTCATGTAAAGTGCAGCCCATTTGATCAGAAATGTTAAATTCAAATGTGTAGATTGCCAAAAAGGAAAATACAATAATTCATCAATATAAAAATAAGAATTTATTAAAAATAACGCTTCAAGTGTTCGGCGTTCCACGGATGGGGAGGTCTCGACCTTCCATGTCCTGCAGTCGGTAAGTGCCCGGACGAGGTCTGGTTTTAACAACGTAAGGTCCTTCCCACTTGGCTGCCAGTTTGGCCTCAGCCGAATTTTTGGTGGCAAGGGTTATTTCACGGAAAACAAGGTCCCCCATGGTGAATTCCCTCGGTCGGACTTTGCGGTTGTAATGTGTTCTCATTTTCTGTTGGTATGAGGCCCGTCTGACAGTGGTGGTTTCTCAGAATTCTTCAATTAGGTCAAGGTCTGACCGATGCAGCTCCTCAGTTAGTTCTGGGTTCAGATGTAGAATTCTTGGGGTAGGCAGATCGATTTCCACTGGGATGACCGCCTCGACGCCGTATGTTAAGCGAAAGGGGGTCTCCCCAATGGGAGTTCGAGCGGTAGTGCGGTAGGCCCAAAGTACATTCGGTAGTTCCTCAGCCCAGAGTTCCTTAGCAACTTCCAGCTTAGTTTTGATGATCTTCAGAAGGGAATGGTTGGTAACCTCAACTTGGCCATTGGCTTGGGGATGACCTGGGAAAGAGAAGCATGGCTGGATTTGAAGTTCTGCACAGAATTTCCTGAACTTGGCATTGTCGAATTGTTTGCCGTTGTCGGAGACGATGGCTTGAGGGATGCCAAATCTGCATACGATCGATTGCCAGATGAATTTGGTTGTGTTTCGCTCGGTAATTGTGGCAAGGGGTTCTGCCTCCACCCATTTAGTGAAATAATCAATGGCGACAATGGCGAATTTGGTTTGGCCTCGGCCAGTGGGCAATGGGCCAACTAGGTCGATCTCCCATTTGGCAAACGGGTAAGGGCTGCAAAGGGTGATCAACTCTGTAGGAAGGGCATGAGGGATGTTGGCGAAGCATTGGCACTTGTCACATTTAAGCACAAATTCAGCGGTATCTTGGTTGAGAGTAGGCCAGAAGTAACCGGTGCGGAGTATTTTGTGGGCTAGTGACCTACCACCCGAATGATTGCCACATACGCCCTCATGGACTTCTCTCATTACGTAGGTCGCTTGATCGGGATTGAGGCATCTCAGGTATGGGCGTGAAAAATCTCGTTTGTACAAAAGGCCACTGATAAGGATGTAGTTGGACGATCGGGCTCTGACCTTGGTGGCCTGCTGTTTATCGTCTGGCAGTTCCCCCATTGTTAGAAATAGAAAGATGTCGGCTGCCCAGGGAATAGGTTCATTTTGGAGGAAGTAGACTTGTTGCTGAGTTGGGGAAATGGCAAGGTCAGCCAGGTATTCGAGGCGGACACCGTGGCTGAGGTCTGACTGGTCTGTCGAAGCTTACTGAGCCATTTCATCCGCCTTGGAGTTTTCCGTCCGAGGGATGTGCTGGATGTGGAAATTATTGAAGAGGCGAGCGAGAGGGAGTGCAATATCCCTATAAGCCCGCATTGTGTCGTCCTTGGCATCGAATTCCCCCGTGATTTGTCTGACAATGAGCTGGGAATCGCTGAACACTTGGATGTGGCTGACACCAATGTCTCTGGCGAGGCGAAGGCCTGCGATTAATGCTTCATATTCAGCCTCATTATTGCTTGCGTCGAACAAGAAGCGGAGAACACATTTGAAATAACCACCCTTAGGGGCGGTGCAGATGAGACCAGCCCCACTGCCTTCTTTGCGAGATGATCCGTCGACGTTGAGAGTCCAAAAGTGGGGGTCTTCTGGCTCGGTAAGGGGTGGCAGGGGCGGAAGAACTGTGGTTGGAGTGGGATTAGTGAATTCCAGGATGAAATCGACAATAGCCTGCCCTTTAATCATCGTTCGAGGTTGATAGGAGATGTCAAATTGGCTGAGCTCGACCGACCATTGCATAAGTCGGCCGAACAACTCTGGTTGTTGCATGATTTTCTTCAACGGTTGGTTAGTGAGGACGATAATGGAGTGCGCTTGGAAGTAAGGCCGGAGTCGTCTTCAGGCTATGACCAAGGCTAAGGCCATTTTTTCAAGCAATGGGTAGTTCTGTTCTACTCCCCTGAGAGCCCCACTGATGTAGTAGACCGGCCGTTGGATAGAGTTGTCTTCCTTGATGAGTGCTGCACCAACTGCGGTGTTTGACACGGCCAAATAGAGAAAGAGGGGTTCGCCCGTGATTGCCTGAGAAAGTAAGGGGGGGTTGGCCATGCACTGTTTCAGTTGCTGAAAGGCCTCTTCGGATTCTGCCGTCCACTCAAAAGTTTGTCAAAGAACTTTGAAGAAGGGGAGGCACTTGTTCGTTGTACGGGACATGAAGCGGTTAAGGGCGAAAACTCGGCCAGTAAGCCGTTGAACCTCTTTAACCGTTCTGGATGACTGCATTTCAATTAAGGCCTTGATCTTTTCGGGGTTAGCTTCGATGCCCCGCTGACAGACCATGAAACCCAAGAACTTCCCAGATCCTACGCCGAAGGGGTATTTCTCCGGATTGAACTTCATTTGGTACTTCCGTAGGGTGCCGAAGGTCTCTCGCAGGTCGGCCAAATGATCAGTGGAGAGCTTGCTCTTGACTAGCATGTCGTCAACATATACCTCCATGTTCTGGCCTATTTGATGATGGAAGACGGCATTGACCAACCGTTGGTAAGTGGCTCCGGCATTTTTTAACCCAAACAGCATCACACGGTAATGGTAGGTGCCCCGGTCGGTGATGAAGGAGGTGCGTTCCTGGTCGGACGGGTGCATCAGAATTTGGTTGTACCCAGAGAAGGTATCCATGAAGCTAAGCATTTGATGGCCGGCCGTGGCGTCAACCCGCAGATCTATGCGAGGAACAGGGTAGCTGTCTTTGGGGCAAGCTCGGTTGAGGTCGGAGTAGTCGACACAGAGTCGCCATTTACCATTATTTTTACGAACCAGAACCACATTCGACAGCCACTTGGGGTAGTCCGCATTTGTGATAAACTGTGCCTCAAAGAGCTTATCTACTTCCGAAGCAATAAGGTTATTGCGCTCCGGGTGGAAGATGCGCTGTTCTAGCAGATGAGTCAGAAATGGGGCTCAATGCTGAGATGGTGGGTGATGAAGGGGGGGTCAATACCTGGCATGTTGGAGTGGGTCCAGGAAAATACGTTGTTGTGCTTAATCAGGAGGGCGGTGAGGTCGACCTTGGCCTGGGAGGATAGTTAGCTGCCGATCTTGGCAGTTTTTGCCGGGTTGGTGGGATCGATGAGGACCTCGATGAGCTCTTCCATTGGTTCCCCTTTGACCAGCTCGTCCTCATCTCTGACGTCGAGTCCTTCAATGATCATAGCCTCCTTAAGCTTGACTTCTTTAAGTGAGGCGACATAACACTCTTTGGCTACGGTTTGCTCTCCTCTCACTGTGCCGACTCCAAGATCGGTGGGGAACTTGATGGCAAGATGGAAAGTGGATGTTATAGCTTGGAAGGCATTTAGGGCGGTGCGGCCAAGGATGATATTGTAGGTAGAGGGGCAGTCGACAACAAGGAAGGTGAATAACTTTGTGGTCTGTCGCGGGTATTCGCTGATTGTGATGGGAAGATCGATGGAGCCGATG
>NW_021027022.1:160782-245124 GCF_004153795.1 Camellia sinensis | reverse complement strand
GTTTGTCGAAGAACTTTGAAGAAGGGGAGACACTTGTTCGTTGCGAGGGAAATGAAGCGGTTGAGGGCGGCAACTCGGCCAGTAAGTCTCTGAACCTCCTTAACCGTTCTGGGCGACTGCATTTCAATTAAGGCCTTGATCTTTTCGGGGTTAGCTTCGATGCCCCGCTAACTGACCATGAAACCCAAGAACTTTCCAGATCCTACGTCGAAAGCGCATTTCTCCGGATTGAGCTTCATTTAGTACTTCCGTAGGGTGCCGAAGGTCTTTCACAGGTCGGCCAGATGACCAGTGGAGAGCTTGCACTTGACTAGCATG
Organism: Camellia sinensis; assembly: GCF_004153795.1. Classification (NCBI taxonomy): domain Eukaryota; kingdom Viridiplantae; phylum Streptophyta; class Magnoliopsida; order Ericales; family Theaceae; genus Camellia; species Camellia sinensis. Next base: position 244,806 of record NW_021027022.1, on the reverse strand, counting down.
TCGTCAACATATACCTCCATGTTCCAACCTATCTGATGATGGAAGATGGCATTGACCAACCGTTGGTAAGTGGCTCTGGCATTTTTCAACGCAAACGACATCACACAGTAATGGTAGGTGCCCCGGTCGGTGATGAAGGAGGTGTGTTCCTGGTCGGACGGGTGCATCAGAATTTGGTTGTATTCAGATAAGACATCCATGAAACTGAGCATTTGATGGCCGGCCGTGGCGTCAACCAGCGAATCTATGCAAGGAAGATGGTAGCTGTCTTTGGGGCAAGCTCGGTTGAGGTCAGAGTAGTCGACACAGAGTCGCCATTTACCATTGTTTTTACGAACCAGAACCACATTCGACAGCCACTTGGGATAGTCCACATTTGTGATAAACTGTGCCTCAAGGAGCTTATCTACTTTAGAAGCAATAAGGTTATTGTGCTCCGGGTGGAAGATGCGTTGTTTTTGGCGGATGTGTCGGAAATAGAGCTCAATGCTGAGACAGTGGGTGATGAAGGAGGGGTCAATACTTGGCATGTCGGAGTGGGTCTAGACAAATACGTCGGTGTGCTCAATCAGGAGGACGGTGAGGTCGGCCTTGGCCTGGGAGGATAGTTGGCTGCTGATCTTGGCAGTTTTTGCCGGGTTGGTGGGATCGATGAGGACCTCAACGAGCTCTTCCACTGGTTCCCCTCTGACCAGCTCGTCCTTGTCTCTGACGTCGAGTCCTTCAATGATCATAGCCTCCTTAAGCTTGACTTCTTTAAGTGAGGCGACATAACATTCTTTGGCTATGGTCTGCTCTCCTCTCACTGTGCCGACTCCAAGATCGGTGGGGAACTTGATGGCAAGATGGAAAGTGGATGTTATAGCTTGGAAGGCATTTAGGGCGGTGCGGCCAAGGATGATATTGTAGGCAGAGGGGCAGTCGACAACAAGGAAGGTGAATAACTTTGTGGTCTGTCGCGGGTATTCGCTGATTGTGATGGGAAGATCGATGGAGCCGATGAAGGTCACTCGATCACTCGTAAAGTCGACCAATGGGGTTTGGAGGGGGGACAGACTTTCTTCCCCAATCTTGAGCTGGCGGAAGCAATTTAAGAAAATCATGTCGAAAGAATTGCCATTGTCGACGAGAACCCGTCTGACCTTGTAATTAGAGAGGATGGCGGAAATGACGAGAGGGTCGTCATAGGGGTAACGGATGCCTGTGCAATCGGCGTCCGTAAAGGTGATAAGCTCGGTCTATTGCTTGGGCTGTTTGGAGGGTCAGTCCAATGTGGCAACTTCTTTGTCTGAGCCCTGCCTTAGTTTTCTGAGTTCTGCCCGCTGAGCTGAGCAGGATGGTCCTCCATAAGCAAACCTGCTGAAAATAACTCTGATTTCTCCAACAGGTGGGGCGGGGTTACCTTGTGCCTATGGTTGTTGTGGAGAGCGATCATGACCTTGGTTAGGTTGTGCTGGTTGTCGGGGAGGGATGCGCTGGTAGTTGTTTCTGATGGGTTCAGTCCGTTGCCTCTGCTGAGAGCGAATATTTGTGAATCGACTGAGACATCCCTGACGAATCAAGCCCTTGACCTGATCTTTGAGGTTAACACACTCCTCGGTATTATGGCTGTGGTCCTCGTGAAAGCGGCAATATTTGGACTGGTCACTCCGATTGGAAGGAGTCTCTGATGGTTGGGGCCATTTTAGGGGGTAGTCCTGCTGGATCTGATTGAGGACTTGTTCTATGGGGGAATTGAGGGGTGTGTACCGCTCAAACCGGCCGGGCGGTCGGGTTGGTGCCGACCGGTCGGCTCGGGGTGGTCGGTCATTGTACTGAGGTGTTTGGTGAGTGTACTGGGTATTTCTGGTTTCTGAGTCCTTTCTCTTCTCTTTGGAGGTTGGGTTTTTGGCTATTGGGTCTTGTCGGGTAGCTAGGGAATCTTCGGCATTCATGTATTTTTGGGCTTTAGAGAGTAGGGTTGCCATGGAGGTCGGGGGGTTTTTTGAGAGGAAGAAAAGGAAATCAGATGATCGTAGACCGGCCATAAAAGCCGTAAGGATGACCTTGTCATCGTTTTCCTCTACCTACAAGGCTTCGGTGTTGAAGCGGGTAACGAAATTGCGCAGCGACTCCCCCTCGGTCTGACAGATATTGAGGAGTTGGGTTGCTGGACGTCGTTAGCGCTGGGCTCCAATGAAATGGCTGAGGAAGGAGTCACTGAGGTGCTGGAAAGTGGAGACAGAATCTGCTGGTAGTTGACTGAACCAAAGTCGAGCCGACCCCTTGAGTGTTACGGGGAAAGCCCGACACATGATCTCGTCGGGGAATGCATGGAGGATCATGAGGGTTCTGTAGGTCTTCAAGTGATCGACTGAGTCCATTGTTCCGTCGAAAGAGTCGATGATGGGCATTTTGAACTTAGGGGGTAGAGGTTTGTCCCGGATGGAGGCAACGAACGGCGAGTTGGCCGTGGTGGATGGTTTATGCTATATGTTTTGCATAACTCCTTGGGGCTAGAGCTTCATGGCTCGGAGTTCTGCATCCCAGAGAGGAATGTTGTCACCACTGGAGGGGAGCGGGGGCTGGACGTTAGGTTGCAGAATAGTATGGCTCGGGGCTCGTTCTTGGTTGGGTGGAATAGCTGGAGGTGGTGGAGGAGGCATAGGAAGATTTCTTTGGAGTAGAGCATTAATCAGGGCTTGGTTTTGCTCGGCCAAGCGGTTAATGCTGTTGGTGAGCTCGGTGAAATACGGTGGTGGGTTATTCGGATTGGAAGGGTCGGCTTGATGATCGGGAACATTGGGATAAGAAGCCATGGATCTAGTTGTGACCATCCACCTTCATAGGTGGTAGGAGCGGGTTATTGGGAGAGGGTCTCCGGCGACAATGAGAACAACTAGCGCGCGGAACAAAAACCTTTCCCACAGACGACGCCAACTGATGATACAGCGGGTTCCAGATGAAACGGGCCGGGCTGATCCACGCTTCCCAAACCGGTGTCCAAGTGATCAAGCCCACTAGAAGACCTGCACACGAGTTTAACGGGGAACGGGGAGTCCCCCAGCGAACCCTCCGACGAGCAAGTTAGAGAGAGAAGCGGAGTGTAGAGATGAATTAGAGATAGAAAAGCTTAACCTTCTTCTTGTCTTCGACATCTGCTTATATCCTCCGGTAATCATTTCATTGTCCCTTCCGACCTGTCACCTTGGCCGAAAGTCTATGCTCTACCTTACCTTGTTCATGGTGAAGGCGTTTTGTCTCGACGGAGAGGGGTTATCGTAATAAATGCTGTAAGGGGCCTCATTAATAGCGATGTACAGTGGCAATAATTTTGCAGATCTTTGTCTACTTATGTGGCTTGCCCTTCTCTTGCCATGTGTTTTGCTGTCATTGGTTCTTATTCCTACGTGGGGCTTCAGCAATGCTGGGGTTTAGTATTTGAGTTATGTATTGGGCACTAAATGGTGGGCTATAATCTTTATGGGCTTACCCATGTCATACACAAATATATATATATATATATAAAGTAAACTGGTTACAAAATGGATAGGTCCAGAATTTTTACCTGCATAAAATCATTCAAAACAACTAGGCAGCGTGAGTAAGGAAAGAAGGAACATCCATCATCAATCAAATTCCTGTATTCTTGCAGTATGTAAAATACATTGAACTGATTGGTTTTCAGATTATAGCTAAATATCATTCTGGGAATAGCAATGAAGATAACTTCTGAAGTTGGATGTAAAGCACAAGGCACGAGCAGCGAGTTTAACGGGGAACGGGGAGTCCCCCAGCGAACCCTCCGACGAGCAAGTTAGAGAGAGAAGCGGAGTGTAGAGATGAATTAGAGATAGAAAAGCTTAACCTTCTTCTTGTCTTCGACGTCTGCTTATATCCTCCGGTAATCATTTCATTGTCCCTTCCGACCTGTCACCTTGGCCGAAAGTCTATGCTCTACCTTACCTTGTTCATGGTGAAGGCGTTTTGTCTCGACGGAGAGGGGTTATCGTAATAAATGCTGTAAGGGGCCTCATTAATAGCGATGTACAGTGGTAATAACTTTGCAGATCTTTGTCTACTTATGTGGCTTGCCCTTCTCTTGCCATGTGTCTTGCTGTCATTGGTTCTTATTCCTACGTGGGGCTTCAGCAATGCTGGGGTTTAGTATTTGAGTTATGTATTGGGCACTAAATGGTGGGCTATAATCTTTATGGGCTTACCCATGTCATACACAAATATATATATATATATATATATATGAAGTAAACTGGTTACAAAATGGATAGGTCCAGAATTTTTACCTGCATAAAATCATTCAAAACAACTAGGCAGCGTAAGTAAGGAAAGAAGAAACATCCATCATCAATCAAATTCCTGTATTCTTGCAGTATGTAAAATACATTGAACTAATTGGTTTTTAGATTATAGCTAAATATCATTCTGGGAATAGCAATGAAGATAACTTCTGAAGTTGGATGTAAGGCACAAGGCACGAGCAGTGGAGAAAGGCGATAACGGTCTAAAATTCTGCCATGATGAAACCGAACCAAGTCATCAATGCAGATGCTATGATTCAAAATCCACTTATGGTCATGGTCAAGTGACCAAACAAGGACTGCATTTTCAACATGATTAGAGTAATAGAAGCAATCTTTGGACATCCCAATGAATCCAACACCAAGAGCCTTGCCCTTGTTCGAGAGCTTCATAGCTCGGGGATTCAAATTATCGGCATTGAGATCAAAACACAAGAGGTACATAGTGTAAGATAACATGAACAACACCCCATCCATATAAACAGACTTGCAAAGCCACTTGAAACCATAAAGCTCAAGTTTAGGCTGGAGTGGAACCGGATGGTTGACCCACTTGCCAGTAACGGAGGAGAAAACATCCAGCCCCGGCGGATGAGTTACAGAGGCAGTGCTGGCAGAGCTAGCTAACCGAACTATTTTATAATTATTATTATTAGTATTATTCGGTGGGGACTCAACAGGATTAAAAGCAAGTACAGCATATATGGGATCTAGATGATTAGGGTTCACGGAATAGCCACACATTGTTTTGTGACAGGGTTACACACATAATACTATGAAGGAACAGAGGTGCGGATGAAGAGAAATCCGGAGAGAGGTGCGGATGAAGAGATTCTGGGAACGCAAACATCAGAAATCAATAAGTACCAAGCTTTCGACAAGGACTTGAATTGAATCAGAGGCTTTTCTTGCAATCTACATAGTATCTCCACCGTCAACTCATCGGGCAATTTAGACGACCAATCACAGCAACAGTTGAACGCCATAGATTCAAACCCAACCACCTATTCCTTTGGCAACAGGGTCATGAATCTAAAAATTGGGAAAGAACTTGAAAGGTTTTTTTTTTTTTCAACACTGATTGATAGCCGAAAAATCATGGTTCGAATGGCTTGAAACATTCAAAACGATATCGTTTTAGGTATAAAACGACGTCGCTTTGACGCATTCGAACCATTCGAGTCATAAATATTCAGGCCACCAGACATTTTCCTTTTTTGTGTGGGAACTATGGCTTGAAAAGGTTTAGACCACGTTTTATTTGGCTGATTTGTGTTTGGCCTCGCTTGGAATGAGGTTTGGAGTGAAATAATTATATAGTATAAAAATAAGTTATTTTAGTCAAATAATATAAAATATTATATTAAATTTATAATTTTTCTATTTTTTCTTTCATAAAATTTTAAAAAATAAATAAAAATTTTATTTTAAACGATACTTTTTAGCCCAATCTAAAATAACAAAAAAATCAACTCATATCCCAAACGAACCCATTTGTTTGTGTAGTAGTGATGTTTGGTAAGTTTGGTTTGGGTTTTTCTTTTTGGCTGAAATTTACAAAAAATATAAAATAGGTTAAAATAGTCAATAAGATAAAATGTCACATCAAATTCATAATCATTTTACTTTTTCTCTCAAAAATATCACATTTAATTACAGAAAAATCAAATTCTCTTCTCAATATAACTATTTTAGCTTACTAAAATAATCAAAAACTAAAATAGCCAATTTTCCAAACGAGACTATAGTGTGGTGATATTAATTAATTGGGATTAAATATGCGAAATTACATAATTATCCTTTGTTTCACCATGAATCCCACCTCTCGCCCATCTTTATTAATCCACACCTGGTAGTGGACTACTACTCTCATTGGAGTGTTCATCCCCTTACAACTTTTCTAACTAAGGATTTGTTTGGAATGTGGATTGGTTTTTTTATTTTTTAACTTTTTGGCTATTTTAGCCTGATGCTAAAAAGTCTCGTTTGGGATAGGCTTTTTGATTTTTTTTTGATAAAAATAAAATAAAATGATTATAATTTAAATGTGATATTTTGTCTTATTAAATTAAAAAATTATTTTATTTTTTTGTGACTATTTTAACCAAGAAAACCCCTAAACATATTATGAGTGAGCACACCTCACTAATAGGCCAATCGTGTTGCTCATAGAAGCAAACAAACATACCCTTACAATTGGAATTAATGAGCAAATCTTATTATTTTAGGAAATATATTATTAAAAAAAGGAATTTTTACGGGTCAATCCTATTTTCAAGGGTTATTATCGAACAGGTCCTTAATAGAATTTTTTTTTACCTATAAGTCCTGAACATTTTTATTTATTCCATTTTTACCCTCATGTTATTATACTCAGATTAGATCTAGAGATAAAAAAAAAAAACTCTCTTCATATTTACGAATCCAAATCCAGAAAGAGAGAGAGAGAGAGAGAGAGAGAGAGAGGAATGGTTGGCAAAGAAGAGAAAGAGAGCATATCTACGCCATGGATGGTCGGCGGGAAAGAGAGAGAGAGAATCTGCCACCATCTTCTTGCCGTCGAGATCGATTGGGAAGAGCTTCATGATTCGATCAAAGACTTTCTTGGATGATGATGATGATGAAGAAGATAGTGAGGATGATGAAGCAGATGATTGGGTGATTATGGCTTTGGAGAAGAGAGAGAGTGAAGGGTTTCGATATAATTGGGATGTGAGTCTCTGTGAACTTGCCATCGCCATTGTTGAGACTTCGACGAGGGTTCGAGAAAAATAGTAAAAGTTACGAAGCTGTGGACAAGAATGTGATAAATTTAAACCAGTGATAAGTTATGAAGCTGTGGACAAGAATGTGATAAATTTAAACCAATGATAAATTTGTTTAAATTAGTGATAAATCAGTGATAAATTTGTTTAAACCTGTGACAAACTTTGTTTAAATCAGTGATAAAGTTGTTTAAACTAGTGATAAATTTGTTTAAATTAGTGATAAAGTTGTTTAAACCAGTGATAAATTTGTTTAAATTAGTGATAAATTTGTTTAAACCAGTGATAAATTTGTAGTGTTGAGTCTAGGGGTAAAAATGAAAAATACTATTTGATTTTTTTGAGTAGGACCTGCTGGGTAATAAGACCGGTCCATAGGACCGGCCCATAACTCCCCCTTAAAAAAATCCATTCAAAAGCGATTTCATATTTTTTTAACATTTAGATAAGTTATACATATTTTTATTTGGATAATTTATATTATTATTTTTTAAAATTTAAAAAACATTTGCATAATCCCTATTAATAAGGTTAAAATAAATAAAACTAATTTAGATGGTGTGCAAATACAAAAATAATCAACAATTAATATATTTTGAGGGGCGAATACTATCGTACCATATGTGAGTTATGCCATTTGTAAGTTTGACTATTGCAAATGACATAACATAATATTATGGAAGTCATAACTAAAATAAATTGAGACCAAACAATTTTTGAATCATAAATTTTGTCAACTAGCATTATGATGTGTCATAATTAACAATAGAATAGGGTATAACTATTGACTCAAAAAGTTGTAACCAAACGTGTATATAGTACACAAGCTGTCGACCTAGAAGAGAGGTATTCCATAGAATTTCCAATTTTAAGGGTATTTACTAGCAAGTTGACTAGATTCTCTGTAATAAATAAATAAATAAATAAATAAATAAAATTTAACCCCATAAATCATACTCAAGCCTTTTTTCATTTAAAAATACTAGAGGTGACAAATCTATAGGTTTTGACTAGTCAAAATGCGTTATGCATTTAAAATAACACAACCCAAATCTTCTCATTTAATAAATGAGTTTAAATGAGCTGAGTTGAATTATACTGTTTAAGGTAGATTTCTTCACCGCAAGAAAATCGAGATGACATACCCTTACTTTACTCTACAAAGAAAAACCAAATCGTCAGTTATCATACCTAACCTTGGTTGTTGGGAGGACCCTCTGACAATCAAGTTAGAATGCTGTTTGGCCATAAGTGAATTGTATTTTCTAAAAGAAGGCTTTCTAGCTTACCTGTCTTATTTGCTTTACCTACTTCGCCTTTTATAGATTTCCTGACTTAGGCTTCATCTGTTGGATCAATGTTCGATCTGAAGGTTTTGCCCTGCTTCTGAGTATGGTCAAGCAAGTGGCCATGTTACCTTTGTCTTTGATCGTTGGATCATCCTCTCTTGGACGGCTTAGATTGCATCAGTGCCAGTGCCAAATTGCCTAGTGTTATGTTCGTCCGATAAAGTTGATCAGACGGTCGTGTCGTTTAGTAGGCTTGACCTATGTCCCTATATTTGTTGCTTGATGTCTCCACCGTTGAATGAAAATAAATCCAACGATCTCCGGGCATTCCGCTAATCTTCTTCTAGAATGAGATCTCACTTTTTCCTTGCTCCTTACTTGCCCAATCATGTGCCTTTATTTTGGCAGTTGTCTCTAATGGGCTCCTTAGAAATCTATCTCGGTCTTTCATTTCCTTTAGGTTGCTCTGCCTAATTGCTTTTGGATTTGGGCCAACATTTTACCTCTCCACATATACAAACTAGACAATAAGCTCAACGAACCCATGTATTTCATCAATTTCATTTTCTTTCAAATATGACGGCAATGGCGTGGAGGTGGTGATGGAGTAACGATGACGTGGAGGTGGTAGAGGTAGTAGAAGTGGTGGAGTGATGATATAGTGGATGGGGTGAAGGCGGTAGAGTGACACTACTAATGGTAATAGTGGAGAAGAAGATGGTGGTGTAGTGGCGATGGCGACAGTGAAGGTAATAAAGTAACAGTAGTAGTAATAGTGGTGGTGGTGGTAGAGTGGTAACGATAGTGATAACAAGGTTGGAGTAGTAGTAGTGGTGGTAGTGACTACGATTATGAAAAAATAGAATAGATAATTTAATATGATTTACTTCATTTTGAAATAAAAGGGTTAATTAGTGATATATCCAATCTATGAAAGGTATAAGGCATTAAGGCCATGTTTGTTTGGGTGGACATGAGCTTGGGATTGGACTAATAGTCCAATAAAATTATTAATCTGATGTTTGGTTAAACAATTAAAGTACGGACTAATTATTTTAAACTTGACTATTAGTTAAGATAGGATATATAATCCAATGGATTCGTAAAATCAAGACTATTAGTCGTGGGAATGCTAATCCAGTCTGCCCAAACAAACATGACCTAAGTCCAAAGGATATTTTTTTGTTGATAAGAGGTCCACACTTTGTGTTTGGTAAGAAGTTTTGGAAAATATTTTGTTTTCAATTTTACCCTTTGACCTTTTTTTATCTATTCGACTTTTGTTGATTATCTGTTCAAATTTATATCTATCTGTTTAAATTTTTTTTTCTATTTGTTCAAATTTTTTGTCCACCTGTTCAATTTTTTCCCTAAATTAAATCTATTTGTTTAATTTTTTCCTCTAAATTCTATTTATTTGTTTAATTTTTCCCTAAATTATATCTATCTATTCAAATTTTTTTTCCTAAATTCTATTTGTCTGTTCAAATTCTGTGGGTTTCTCTTTGTTCTTATCTATTGAAAATATGTCATATAACTTTTTTTTTGTTTATTTGTTGCAATAATCATCAACAATAACAATAACAATAACAACAGATCTTTCTCACTCTATCCATATGAATAAAGAAAAAAAAAAGAGAAGAATGAGTGAACAACAGACCATCACCACAAACACCCCACAGATTTATCTGTTTCAAAACCAAAAAAAAAAAAAAAATGTCAGCAACAACAACCATATCATCATCCAAAAACAATATCATGTGCAATTTGATGGCAAATAAAACCTCAGATGATTCAACATTGACAAATACTCAGGGTTTCTAAATTTTAGGTTGGTTGTGTCTTTCGTTGCATTCTCAAAATAAAACCTTTGCAAGTTCGCAAATTTCGTAGCAATCAAGCTCAAGAACGTGTCATGCTTCTTCACGTTGTTAATTACTCGTTTACGAGAAAAAAACATGTCCTTGAGCTTCTGAATCTTGAGTTGGTAATCGAATGTGTACTTCTACCTCTTCCACTGGTGGTGGTAGTGGGACAACAATTATGGACAGATCTTTGTGTTTTCTTTCTAAAACCCTAGATCTCCATCGCTCTCAATTGATGACTTGAAAAATCGTAATCAATCGCTCTCTTTCATCATTTTCGATATTAGTTGTAAGAGAGAAGAGAAGAGAGAAAGTGAAGGATAAGCGAGCGAGAGAGAGAGAGAGAGAGGGAGATAGAGAGTGAGTGAGTGAACGAACTAGGGCTGCTATGGCGAACATTAGTTGTCGTCGTCGAAAGCTTCAATTTGAAAGAAGAATAAGCTCGGTGGTGTCGGCGGCGAATAAGATAGAGAGGACGAGAGACGGGGTGACGACTAAGGCACTTTCGTTGCTGAGTCGATGGCAATGGCGACACGGAAGTAGGCGGTGATAGTAGGTGTCATGACCCAAACTTGTCCCTATAGGTTTAGCATCGTAACCGGCCAGTAATCTTGGGATTATTGAAGGCCTCTAAACAGATTAAACAAAATTAAGGGGCTAACGGAAGTAAATATTATAATATAATGTCCAAAGAGCTGTGTAGACATACATGACACAAAAAATTTCAAACTTATATACATACATGCGACGTCATGTTTACATTAGTCATACGTTACTTATATATACAAAACATACAAAAACTTGTTCAGACTTAAACAAAAGAAAATAAAGGTTTTAAAAATAGTTCACAAAACTTGACCACGTCTCAAAACGAGAACCTTCTCGAGAGGCATAATGGTTAGTTGACAGAACAGATCTCTAGGAAATCATTACTAAGCCTGGTCATGTGCCTGATCACCTACATACATAAATAATACAGTGAGTTGGAGCCCAGTGAATGATAACAGAGTAAAGATTTTAATGAATGATGTCCATAATAGATTCAAAAATCAAAGTTCAGATTTAGAAACAGATTCATATTCTGAATTCTGAATTCACAGATAGTCATACGTAGTACATCTATTAGTGCCAACAGAACAGGTGACCCATTATTATATGGGACTGTAGACGTCCCCGAACGTCCCGGGAGGGAATCCCGTTCTGTTCATTTGGGCTCACTACAGTTCAGGACTCAAATTATCACGGCTCTTAATCTGATCTCACAATGTGCGATGTGAGATTGATAAATCACCAAAGAGTCCAAATTCTGCAAATCGTTTTGAAATACAGATTTTTTTTTTTTTAAAGAAGTGCCAAACATGGACTGCTTTGCCAGATATAGAGTCGCCACCTAAATGTTTTATTTTGGGGGAATTTAGGAAACCCTGACTCGTTGCCTAAGGCCACGTGTCCGTCATCACCAAAGTTGTCTCGGCTCGGGAACTTGGGTACGATTGGAGAAGGTCAGCTATGAGCACCCCTGCTCGCTCAATCCGAAGATCGGCCTGTACTAACCATGATATCTAGTTTTGAAAACATTATGCGTTCTTATTCCGGTTATTAGCCTAGATTTATTATGTGATGTGCACAACATACAAGTATTGACTAGATCGCCTGAATTGGAACAAAACATTTCATGTTTGTTTTGAAAACGGTTTGCTACTCGCAAATAGGCTAAAATATGGATTTGCCACTCTCAAGTGGGCTTTAAAACTCACAGTCAATGCATTATTCCAATTCTGATAATCCAACCTTCACCCACAGACATTCAGGCAGTTATATCATATAAGCATATAGCCTCATGGTAAGCATGCTGTCATGGCAACCCTCACACTCATGTAAGGATGCTAAAGCATAAATGCTTACCGAGTACTCCAAGCCAAAGAAACCTAACTATGCTGAAATGCCTAATGCAACACATGCAAAAATGTAACTACAATAGGCTCGACTATTCTAAACATGGCATATGGAATGCAACAGATAACATGTATTCAACTTGGAATTGAAATACAATGCAGTTAGTATGATGCGCCGAGCCCGGTGCATGCAGGACAGATGAATGGATGCAAACATGCCAGCATAAGTATGCTAATTGAAACATGCCCTAATCTAACCATCATAAGTTAGTAAATAAAAGGGAGAAAGACGTGGGGTTGGAAGACATACACACACTCACGCACACTTATTACACAATTGCCCTCGCTCGGAGGGTCCAAAAGAATAATACAAATTTAATTAACTAACAAGCTAATTAAATATTACACAACCACTTAACTGATTAACAAATTAACTAGTCAACTAAAGCAGTAAAGAGGCCGCCGCAGCTCCGTCTCGGAATGCTTGGATGATGTATGCTCGATTCGCCTCGCTCAGAAACCCTTTGCCATGCCACTGTTGCCTTTGTTTACACTGTTCTGCATCTCTGAGAACCATGAAAACATTTGTGATGCTTCTGAAACACTCCTTGCACACTTTGGGATGCCACTGGCCAAGATAAAACATTATCGACTAAGGAAATGTGGCCATCGGCCAAAGATTGGATCACCGGCCAAAGATTGGATCACCGGCTTGACATTGATGGTCGGTAGGCAGTAAAAGTGGCCGGCCGGCCATTTCTTCTTGCAGAATTCTGGTTTTGCTACAACAGAGGACAGACAGTGCATGGCATGGAATTTTCAGGACAGTGTGTGCATAGCCACACTCCCTATCATGCTATGATGCATGGAATTTTCAGGACAGTGTGTGCATAGCCACACTCCCTATCATGCTATGATCTCAAGGGAGTATGGCCCTCGTTACTCGGGCCACCAATCACGCATTTCGACGCATGATGGCCAAAAGTACCAAGTTTACAAATCAATGTAAATGCATGCAACAAAACAAATGGATGCTTCACGCCCTATCATGTTGAGATCAAGGGCGTCGGCGACCGAGGAATGAGACATGTTTTGTCACTTTAAGTACGAACACATCTCATTCCTTATGTTTGGTTTGACACCACAAACCAAACAACAATGTGATGCATGTATGGCAAATGCAATGCAAAAACATGTAATTGATGCAATGCAACATGAGCGATGCAACGTATGCAACTAATGTAATGAAACATGAGTATGCCAAATACCAGGCAATGCAACCTATCATGCAAACAACATGGCAATACGATAATTATACAACACTACAATGCAACCTAAATAAGAAACTATGCAAAGTGATAGGCATGCAACAATGCATTAACTACAAGGATGCAACAATCATACAATGTAATGAGCATGCAACAATATACAAATGCATGATCCATGGTCTTACACTATGGATGGACAGACCTCAGCCTTGTCCATAACAGTGGCCAATAATGATGTAACAAAAACACGAATGACACATACAAGCATGCATGCACCAAGGCCTATCACCTAAGGCATAAAAGAGACAATTCTAAGCATACTTAAAAGAGACAAACATGGGAATTTTACAAATATGCTGAGCTCTGAAATCATGATAGAAGGAGTGCCAAATCCAAACACACAAGTGGAACATAGCATGCAAAGGGGCCCAAAGCTTGAGACCAACCAGAGGGTTTAAACCATAGCCACATCAAACGAACCCCAAAGGGCCAAGAGGACTTAGGACAGTCCTAGGGGAGGCCAAAACAGGGCTGGAACATGCATGGAACATGGCCAAAACATGCTAAGAAATAGGCACCAAAAGCAAAGGCATTCAAGACTACAAAGAGAGCACTCCATTACAACTATCACAACCAAGCAAGGCATGGACTAATCAATACAAAACATAGTTACAACATGCCAAATAAGCCCCCAAAACCTACCTAAACAGCATCTAAATGGCCTAAGACTAAAGGCATACACAATGACCCAAACATGGAGTACAAAACAACAACCCTTCAAAGCATTGAGAGGATGGCAAATGCAAGTATATAAGCATGAAACATGGACTGAAATGGCATGATAAGTGATTCCAAATCATCGAAATAACCCAAGTAATGCATACTAAAGACTCACACACCCGAAGCCAACGAGCTAGAATGCAAAGAGGCTATACAAAGCATGAAAAGCATGACCAAATCAACACCCAACAGAGCTTAAACGTGATAAAACATGACTAAAAGCTTCATGAAGTCAAGCTAAAACATACAAGCATGGGGGGCTAAATGCATGGTGCATGTTGTGACAATAGAGGAGATTACAAAGCAAGTGTGTGATGCATGTAATGGACTATTAATCCGACCAAAAATAGAGGTATAATATGACCAAATAACACCAAAAACCCTCTGAAATGGAACCAAAATTGACTAAGCATGCTTGCTACCCTTATGAGCCAAAAACACAAGCAAATGAGACACAAAGGGAGAGGGGTGTCCTTCCCCTATACAAGACCTCAAAACTCCTTCACCACTACTGAAAATCCTTTGGATTTCAGTGGTGAGAAGGCCAATACATGAAAGTTCTCAAAGCTCAAACAAAGAAGGCACAAAAAGGGGCCAAACAAGGCCTAAGAGGGGAAAGACAACCCCAAACACCGAAATGACCTTAAAGAAACATCTTAAACATGAAAAATCAGAACTTTTATTAGTTATACACTAAGCTTAAAACAGCATGCAAGATAGGCTAAAAGCTAGTGCAAAAATGGGGAATATAAAGCAATAGTGCTCACCCTTGAAGAACACTTGAAGAACAGCAACTCCAGCCCCCTCCTTCTGATCAAAACCCACTCAAAACTCCAAGAACAAACTCTCAACACCTCCAAAACTAAAGTATGGTGTAACACTAGGTGTTTTAGTGCAAAACTAAGAACAAAACACCCTTTTGGACACTCTAACACACACAAATGAAGAGAGAGAAAGGGAGATATAGGGAGAGAGTGACATATATATCATATATATCTCTAATTTGTTGAACCCCCCTAATGGAAGGAGAGGCCTCCTTTTATAGAACAAAACAAGGACCAAAGCTTCTTAGAGAAGCTAAGGCAAAAGGGGTCAAGCTTCCTTAAGAAGCTAGACCAAAGGTCCAAGCTTATTGGGGAAGCTAAGAAAAAGGGTTCAACCTTCTGGAGGAAGCTAAGACAAAGGGTCTAAGCTTCTTCAAGAAGCTTAGAGCAAAAGGGTGCAAAGGGTGCAAGTCCTCCATACACGTGTATGGAGGACAAGTTCGTGCACTCCAGCTGGCACAACTGGCATGCACAATGCCTAAAAAAGGCAAAAAAGAGGTACCGGCCAGAAAAAGAGACAATCGGCCAAATAAATGGCCGACCGACCAAATATTTGTGCCGACCGACCAAACAATTGGTCGGTAGACAAAAAGCAAGGCCGGTGGCTTCATGCCACAGCCAGTGGGTTTAAGGGATGGCTAACAAGCCACTTCCTATCCTCAGGTGCAAAAATCACAAGTTCTTGGTCCATAACCAAGCACAAAACAGTCAAGTCGAGAGATCCTAAGGCAAGGCGCGTAGCCGAGTCCTTCGGGATCTCAAAATGAACACGAACATGGATGATCACCGAGTGTTCAAACGATGACGTCCAAGTCTTGAGGACGGTAAAAAATGGGGTGTCTATAGGGACGTACAGATGACCCATAATCATGTGTAACAATCCCGACCCATGATTAACACTAATTCATGTTTAAGTATGCCAAATGAGTAATTAAGAAGAAATCCTCAATTAATTATATGTGCATTGCATTATTTTGTGTTTATATCTGTTTAACGTAAAAAGACCTGTTCATGTCTTCGTTTCGGTTTGTAAATTGAAGGTCTTATCGGCAACCGATTTAGAAATTGACTTGATTTATGTGTTAATTAGGATTTTTAGAGTTTTATGGTAGGTTTAATTGAAATTCGATTCGAAACGATTAAATTAGATTTATATAATGACTAATTGATTAACTCTAAGTTATAACCCCAAGTGAGCCTATGTAAACTCCCTACATACTCCACTTAACTCCTTGGGTTGTCAATACATTTTTGGGTCTTCTCATACATACAAATGTGGGGAGAGAGATAGAGGGAAGGAAAATTGAGATCAAAATTGGGCTAGGAGATTTGGTGAATTGCTTAAGATTTTGCTTAAGGGGAGCTCAATTGAGTAGCCTAGGTAAGGGCTCAACCTTACAACCTTAAAATTGAGTCTTTAGTACATGAATGTAAATGAAATAGGTGAATTCACATGGAGTTGAGCTAGAACCTAAGAAAGCAAAGTCAATCCAAACATGCATACATAAATACCCATGTTTTGAGTTTAATCTTAAAAAATTCCCTTATGCATGTTTTGAATTCACTTTAATTTTGGGAAAACATTGAGTTTTATGTTGTTTTGTAGCACTTGATCATGTTTTAAGAAGCTTGAGTTCAAAGAAATGCATGCATGTCATGTTCATGGATCATTCATGAATTTTGGGTTGAATTTTTGCACAATTGTCAAGCTTTTGAGCCATGAATCTTTGAAATCAACTTTCATTCTTGTTGTTTTAAGAGTTTTCATGTATTTCCTCAAGTTTTGGCCTAGAAAAATCAACTTTGATGCTTTAAAGTTTGAGTTTTAAGCTTGAAGATCAATCTGGAAATTCCAGAATTTGCATCCACACTCGAGTGTAGGAGTTTACGCTCGAGCGAGAATTCTGAGTGCGTGCACTTCCGCTTAAGCGACCTGAGGCCCGCTCGAGCGTGAAATGCATGTATCCAGAATTTCATATGTTTTGCAGCACGCTCGAGGGACAAAAGTCACGCTCAAGCAACAAAAGTCATGCTCGAGTAAGGGTCTGAGTCTCACGCTCGAGTGGAGATCAAGCGTCCGTCGAGCGTGAAAAGCAAAAAACCAGTACTTTTTCAAAGTTTACAGTCCGCTAGAGAGAAGGAATTCATGCTCGAGTGAACCCTCACTTTTTGCATGTCCGCTCGAGCGAGGAAAGCCACGCTCGAGCGTGGACCCTATTTTCAACAAAATTTGAAAAATGTTTTCAAGTGCATTCTAGCATCCTCATTTCATCCTAGGCACTCCTAGGCCATGTTTAAGACTCCATAATGAGATTACAGGCTAGAAACACACTAAGAATAAATGAAATAAGTTATGTACAATCCGAGCGTGTGCATTCAATATATGAATCTGCCATGTTATGTAGGTCATGCGCCTCAGGATAGGTGAATTGCTTACCTTGCCGTCAAATTGGAGCTACCAATTATCTGTGAGTAATAACTTAGTGAGGCTATGTTCAAGTAAATTATTTTCTACTCACAGATTAAGAACTGTTCTATGAAATGTCATGTTTTATGCTATGAATGATTGTCCAAGTCTAACAAGTACTTATGACATTATGCTATGATTCAAGCATATGCAAGTTCCCAGTACCAGAGGTTCCTTATGGGACTGATAAGCTATCTATACTCGGCTGGAGGTTCCTAAGTGGAACTGAGAAGTTTACAAGTTCCCAGTCCGGAGCTTCCTTTATGGGACTGACAAGTTATTCTTACCCGGCCGGAGGTTCTTGTATAGAACTGACAAGTATGATTTAAGACATTCTGTGTGTGATCTGTCAGCGCTAATGGATGTACTATGTAAGACTAAGCATGAACTCTAAATTCTATATATGCTTAGAATAAGAATACAAATGTGAATTTCAGTTTAGGCCATAGTTATGGGACATCATTTATTTACCCCTTTACTTTGTTATTATTCATTGGGCCTCCGCTCACTAGTTATTTATTATGTATGTAGGTGAGCAGGCTCGTGATCAGGCTTAAGATGATGCCTGGGGTATTTTGTGTTGGTCAGCCACCCCTTTGTGCCTCACAAGGAGGTTCCAGATCAAGTCATGTATTGTGGCTGTGTCAATATGGATGTATAAGACTGTTTCTTTTGTTTTATGAACAAGTTCATTTTTTTATGTACTTGATAGTGATATGTAAGTAATGTACCTATGATGTCACTTGTATGTATATAAAATTTAAGATTTTCAGTTCCATGTATGTCTTCACAGCTCAATGGACTTCGTATGTTTTGTATATTTGCTTCTGCAGCCCCTAACTATGTGTTATTATGTCAAGAGGCCTTTGGTAATCCAAGGATTACTGGCCGGTTACGACGTTAAACCTATAGGGGCGGGTTTGGGTTGTAACACACATGGACGGTCAGATACAGAGCAGATAATGGTTATGCTTAACCAGTTCCATGATGGAACCTCTGGTACCAGGTTACAGATAATAGATATCACATAGTGCTAAGAATGCCACGAATACATTTCAGAAAGTCGAGCAATTAGTCATTTAATCATAAAATAGCATTTCAGAAAATAGATCATATCATATCATTCAAAAAATACTTAAAGTTGAACATAGCTTTACGGAGCTATTACTCATAGATAGCTCCAGTAGAAGAACAGACAGAGCATATAGATTATACAGTCTATGGCGTGTGACCTACATAAACACATAGTGGATACACATTGAAACACACGTTCGAAAAACACTTAACTCATTTCTTTTTTATCTTGGTGTGTTTCTAATCCTTATCCTTATTATTATGTCTTAATTACGTCTTAGGAATGCCTAGGATGCAATTAGGATGCTAAAATGTTACTTAAAACACTTAGTCAAATTTTCAAAAATAGGGCAGTTTGCCCGAGCGCAACTTTCTTCTCTCAAGCGCAAGTTCTGTCGCTCGAGCGAAGGCTCATGTCTGCAAAAGTACTGGGAGCTCTTATTTTATGCTCGAGTCAACCCCTAAACTTCTACAAAACTACTGAGAGCTTGCATTCTTCACTTGAGCCCAACTTTTACCGCTCGAGTGAAGAGTGCGAATTCTAGAATTTCCAGATTGCTCTCTAAGCTACAAACCTAAATTCCAATGCATCAAAACTCATCATTTTGGGCCAAAACTTGAGAAAACACTTGTAAACTTATAAAACATCATGAATTAAAGATCATTTCGCAAAATCATGGTCCAAAAGCATGCCAATTGTTCAAAATCAAACTTGAAATGTACATATATATACCATTCATGTAATCTTTTGAATGTAAACCCTCCAAATCATGGTCAAATAAAGTAAAATGTTGGAAAACATGATAAATTCCCAAAACTAAGTTCGAATTGTTACATGCATGAGAGAATTTCGTAGAAAACATGCTCAAAATGCAATAAAATGCACATACATGTATGAATTAATTCTCAAGTCTACTATTTAGCTTATTTCTTGTCTTTAATCTCTAATTCCTTGAATTCATGCATTAAACAACTCTATTACACAATTAAAAGGGTGAATTCCTACCTTAAGCCTTGAATTCTCAAGTATAGAAGCTTAATTCTTCTAAAATCTTTCTAATCTCACCATGTCTCCTTCAATTCTCTCTCTCTCTCTCTCTCTCTCTCACGTTTGTTGAGCTCAAGGAAGATGAGGGAGTGTATAATATAAATGAGTTCAGAATCATGTAAGTCTTATATAGGCTTGGTTAAGCTAAATTAAGTAACCATTGATTAAACTAACCAATTATAATTATTTTGCTCTAATTATTTGATTCCGAATCAAATTTCAATTAAACCTACCATAATGTTCTAAAAATTCTAAATAACACATAAATCGAGTCAATTTTGTGATTGGGTGTTGATAAGGCCTTCAATTCGCATATCAAAATAGAAATACAAACAGATATTCCTACCATGGACAGATATAAACACAATTAATATATAGCACATGCAATTAACTCAGAACTTCCTCTTAATTAATCATTAGGCATTCTTAAATAAGGATAATAAGCTAATCACAGGTTGAGGTTATTACAGTTTTCCCTCCTTAAATAGTTTAGTCCTCCAAACTCAAATTACCTTCACTTTGAAAGAATATCAGATCCAGAGGGAACAAATCAAGGTATCTCTTCATCATGTCCTCTTCGGTCTCCCAAGTCACATATGTTTCACCATGATTTTGCCAATTTGGATTAGCTGTTTTTCATACGTACAATCATCTTTCAGTACTAGTACGTGTGTTGGTTCAATCACATGTAGCGGATCTCACAAATATTCTCGAAGCATCGAAACATGAAAAACATTATGCATGTTCTCTATAACGGAAGATAAAGCCACTTGGTATGTCACATGATTAATTTTCTCAATAATTTCATATAGTCCTATATATCGCGGTGCCAATTCGCCTTTAACCCCAAATCGTATCTGGTCTTTCATAGGAGTTACTTTGATGAACACATGGTTGCTTACTTCATATTCTCTGTCTCTCCTCCGAACATCTGCATAACTCTTTTGGTGACTTTGGACAGTTTTCAAACGTTGTTGAATCAGTTTCATTTCTCAGTCGTTTCTTGCACAAGTTCTGATCCCAAACACGATCTATCGCCTACTTCAGCCCAACACATCGGGGATCGACATTTTCTTTCGTACAAAGCTTTATAAGAAGCCATCCCGATACTTAAATGATAGTTGTTATTGTACACAAACTCGGCCAGTGGCAAATAAGCTTCCCAATTTCCTTAGAAATCTAGCACACACATTCTCAGCATATCTTCCAAAGTCTGTATCGTTCTTTTTGATTGACCATCCATCTATGGGTGATAAGCACTACTCAATCTTAATTCAATCCCCAGAGCTTGTTGCAAACTTTGCCAAAATCTTGATGTGAATTTTGAATCTCTATCAGACACAATAGATACTGGCACTCTGTGCAATCTCACAATCTCATTCATATATATATTAGCAAATTTGTTCGCATTATAAAAAGTTTTCACAGGCAGAAAATAAGCAAATTTAGTCAAACGATCAACAATGAACCCGATAGAATCCATAACTCGAGAGAAGTGAGGCAATCCAACAATGAAGTCCATTATAATATGCTCCAATTTCCATTTCGATATTGGAAGCGACTGAAGCAGTCCAGCCGGTCGTTGATGTTCAACTTTAACTTATTGGCAATGTAGACATTTGGCTACAAAATTAGCAATACACTTCTTCATTCTAGGCCACCAGAAATTTTGTTTCAAATCTTTGTACATTTTTGTATTCCCTAGATGCATAGCAAATTTAGAATTGTGAGCTTCGATCATAATATGCTTCCTCAACTCTGAACAATCCGGTACACAAAGTCTTCCTTGAAATTTCAGGACATCGCCTTCAAACACAAATTTGGGCCTCGGTTTCGATTCAATTTCATTAACAATCATTTTAAGGAATTCATCTTTTAACTATTTTTCTTTAACTTCCTTAATTATGGCTGGTTGAGCAAAAATGGCAGCTAGAATTCCATCATTTTCACGCAAAACAATCTCAATTTTATTTCTTTCCAGCTCATACAATAATTCTTTCTAATTGGTAAGAAAACATGCCAAATTCCCATTGAATTTTCTGCTTAAAGCATCTACAACTGTATTTGCCTTTCCTGGATGATGCAGAATCTGTAAGTCATAATCTTTAATCAATTCGAGCCATATTCTTTGGGTCATGTTCAGTTCTTTCTGAGTGAAGAGGTATTTTAGGCTTTTGTGGTATGTGCACACCTCACAAGTTGTTCCATACAGATAATGGTGCTAGATTTTTAGAGCAAAGACCACGACTGCAAGTTCAAGGTCATGAGTTGGATAATTCTTCTCATGTGATCGGAGTTGTTGTGAAGCATATGCAATTACCTTACCATTTTGCATTAGTACACATCTCAAGCCCTTGTTCGAAGCATCACTGTAGATTTGGAACCCATTTATACCATTAAGTAAAGTCAGAATTGGTGCAATCACCAGTCTAGTCTTCAATTCCTAAAAAGTGAATTCCCTCTGATCATTTCAATCAGTGTCAACTGTGTCAACGGCATGGAAAGTTTAGAGAAGTCTTTTACAAATTTTCTGTAATAACCAGCAAGCCCCAAAAACTTCTAACTTCTGTCATAGTGGTCGGTCTTGGCCAGCTCACAATAGTTTCAATTTTCCACAGGTCAACTGATATGTCATCCTTGTTGATCACATGCCTCAAAAATGCCACACTATCAAACCAGAATTCACATTTGGAGAGTTTTGCGTATAACTTCTTTTCTCTCAGAGTCTGTAATGCAATTCTCAGATGATTTTCATGCTCTTCCTTACTTTTAAAGTAAATCAAAATGTCATCAATAAACACAACAACGAATTCAACAAGGAATTGTTTGAATACCCTATTCATTAGGTCCATGAATGCTGCAGGTGTATTAGTTACTCCAAAAGGCATTACCAAAAACTCATAGTGCCCCGTATCTAGTTCGAAAGACAATTTTCTCCTTGTCTACTGTAACCCTTAATTGGTGACACCCAGATCTAAGGTTAATTTTTGAAAATACTTGGGCTCCCTGAAGTTGATCAAACAAATTATCTATTCGGTGCAATGGATATTTATTCTTGATAGTTACTTTGTTCAATTCTCGATAATCAATACATAACCTCAAAGACCCATATTTCTTCTTAACAAACAACATTGGAGCACCCCAAGGCGAAGTGCTCGGTCGAATAAACCTTTTGTCTAATAGTTCTTGAAGTTGGACCTTCAATTCTTTCAGTTTAGAAGTTCACATTTTGTATGGGGTTTTAGAAATTGGTTGCGTTCCAGGTACTACATCAATAGTAAACTTAATTTCCCTAAAAATTAGATCCTCGGGCAGTTCATTTGAGAAGACATCAGGGAATTCACAGACTGCATGAGTAGTTTCCACATTAGGGCTATCAAAAGTCACATTTAACACACAACACAAATAACCCCTTCATCCCTTTCTAAGGAATTTGACGGCTTTCATAGCAGAAATTAAATATGGGGGAAGAATTACACCATTTTTACAAAACACAAACTCATGCAACCCAAGTGGCCGGAACACAACAGATTTATTCACACAATTTCTAGTGGCATAATACTTGGTTAACCAGTCCATTCCCAATATACAATCAAAATGATCAAGACTTAAAGGCAGTAGGTTTATATGCAATATCATATCACCAATCACAATACCACATGCTGGACAAACATAAGCACTTACCATAGAACTCCCAGATGGTGTAGAAACATATAATAAATAATTCATAGATTCTAGTGGTCTAGTCAACTTCTATGAGAAAGCATATGATACAAAGAAATGCGCAGAACCAGAATCTATCAACACATAGGCGTTTATTAGCACATCCCCACGCATAGTGCAAATACTTGACCCTGCCTTAAAGTTTCTCTCGCAGCATTGGTTGTCACATTTGATCTTGGTGCAGAAATGGATCCGACTGAACTTGCCGTAGGACAGTTGACATTGTCAGACCCGAACGAACAATCTTTTACTATGTGGCCAGTTTTGCCACACCAGAAACAAGCACCGGTTGCACGATAACAGATACCTTTATGTTTTCTTCCATATACAGAACACACAGATGTAGACCCACTACTTTGACTTAAACTGCTAGTAGACCCCGTGTTTTGCTTCTTGTTCATTGCAAATAAACGACCCTTTCTGAAATTGTTCTAGATCTTTTGCTTCTCCATTCAGTTGTCAGAGCTTTAGATTGTTTCATAATGGCCAAGTGAGCTTCTGTAATTAAGGCTCGGTCAAGCACATCCACATAGTTAGGCAATTTTAGCATGCCGACTCGATCAAACATATCCAAATTAAGCCCTACTTTAAATTTCTGAGCTTTCTTGTAGTCAGTGTCAATCATGTGAGGTGCAAATTGGTCTAACTCAATGAATTTAGCCTTATACTGTGCCACTAACATACCCCATTGCTTTAGCTACTCAAATTTTGACACTTTCCGGTCTCGAAAGCATTGAGGGAAATATTTTTCATAAAAGATTTCTTTAAATCGGTTCCATATCATAGCCCCATTATTATCTCTGATCAACATCTACCAACGCCCAGCTTCCTCCTTTAAAGCGTATAAACATAGGCAAAAAATCTTTTCATAATGTTCATAGTGTTCAGTTTTAGTCATTTCATGTTACATATGTTCCTATGTTTATTTCGTTCAGATATGTTCACATGATTAGTACACAAACTCACATATGCTGATGCAATGTCCCTAATTCTTTCTAGGACATCCTATAGCTCATATGGACTCGTGTGTGCTATATAACATGTGCTTTGATATCACTCTGTCACGACCCCGAACCTGCCCCTATAGGTTTAGTATTGTAACCGGTTAGTAATTTTGGGATTACTAAAGGCCTCTGAATAGATTAAACAAAATGAAGGGGCTAGCAGAAGCAAATAGCAGAATATAATGTCCATAGAGTTGTGTTGACATACATAGAATAGAAAATTTCAAACTTATATACATACATGTGACATCATGTTTGCATTAATCATACGTTACCCATATATACAGAACATACAAAAACTTGTTTAGAGTTAAGCAAAAGAAAATAAAGGTCTTAAACATAGTTCACAAAACTTGACCACGTCTCAAAACAGGAACCTCCTTGGGAGGCAAAGTGGTTAGCTGACAAAACAAATCTCCAAACAATCATCACTGAGCTTGGTCACATGCCTAATCACCTACATACATAAATAATACAGTGAGTTGGAACCCAGTGAATGATAACAGAGTAAAGGTTTTAATGAATGATGTCCATAATAGATTCAGAAATCAGAGTTCAGATTCAGAAACAGATTCATATTTAGAATTCAGAATTCACAGATAGTCATACGTGGTACATCTATTAGCGCTAACAGAACAAATGACCCATTATCACATGGACGGTCAGAGACAGAGCAGATAATGGTTATGCTTAACCAGATTTATGATGGAACCTTTGGTACCAGGTAACAGATAACAGATATCACATAGTACTAAGGATTCCACGAATACATTTTAGAAAGTTGAACAATTAGTCATTTAATCATAAAATAGCATTTTAGAAAATAAATCATATCATATCATTCAAAAAATACTTAAAGTTGAACATAGCTTTACGGAGTTATTACTCACAAATAGCTCCAGTAGCAGAACAAACAGAGCAGACAGATTAGACAAGCTATGGCGTGTGACCTACACAAACACAAAGCATATACACATTGATACACATGTTCGGAAAACACTTAACTTATTTCTTTTCTATCTTGGTGTGTTTCTAATCCTTATCCTTATTATTATGTCTTAATCAAGGCTTAGGAATGCCTAAGATGCAATGAAGATGCCAAAATGTAACTTAAAACACTTTAGTTAAATTTTCAAAAATATGGCGGTTCGCTCGAGTGCAACTTCCTTCGCTTGAGCGGACCCCTTGGTCTATAAACTTTTTGGGAACTCGAGTGCAACTTTTTTTCGCTCGAGCCAAGGTGAAGAAATAAGAGTGGTCACTCGAGCTCAGGTTCTGTCACTTGAGTGAAGGCTCATGTCTGCAAAAGTACTAAGAGCTCTTATTTTACGCTCGAGCGCAACTTTTTTTGCTTAGGCCAACCCCCAAAACTTCTACAAAACTATTGAGAGCTTGCATTCTTCGCTAGGGCACAACTTTCACAACTCAAGTGAAGAGTGTGAATTCTGGAATTTCCAGATTGCTCTCTAAGCTCCAAACCTAAATTCCAATGCATCAAAACTCATCTTTTTGGGCCAAAACTTGAGAAAATACTTGTAAACTTATAAAACATCATGAATGAACGATCATTTTGCAAAATCATGGTCCAAAAGCATGCCAATTGTTCAAAATCAAACTTGAAATGTACATATATATACCATGCATGTAATCCTTTGAATGTAAACCCTCCAAATCGTGGTCAAATAAAGTAAAATGATGGAAAATATGATGAATTCCCAAAACTAAGTTTGAATTGTTACATGCATGAGAGAATTTCTTAGAAAACATGCTCAAAATGCAATGAAATGGGCATGCATGTATGAATTAATTTTCAAGTACACTCTTTAGCTTATTTCTTGTCTTTAATCTCTAATTTCCTTGAATTCATGCATTAAATTACTCTATTACACAATTAAAAGGGTGAATTCCTACCTTAAGCCTTGAATTCTCAAGTGTAGAAGCTTAATTCTTCCAAAATCTTTCTAATCTCACCAAGTCTCCTTCAATTCTCTCTCTTTGATCTCTCTTTCTCTCTCTCTCTCCCTCTCTCTCACGTTTGTTGAGCTCAAGGAAGATGAGGGAGTGTATAATATAAATGAGTTCTAGAATCATGTAAGTCTTATATAGACTTGGTTAAGCTAAATTAATTATTCCTTAACTAAACTAACCAATTACAATTATTTTGTTCTAATTATTTGATTTTGAATCAGATTTTAATTAAATCTACCATAATGTTCTAAAAATTCTAAATAACACATAAACCGAGTCAATTTCGTGATCGGGTGCTGATAAGGCCTTCAATTTGCATACCGAAACAGAAATACAAACAAATATTCCTACCATGGACAGATATAAACACAATTAACATATAGCACATGTAATTAACTCAGAATTTCATCTTCATTACTCATTAGGTATTCTTAATTAAGGATAATAAGCTAATCACAAGTCAGGGTTGTTACAGTAGGAGTGCTGGTGTTGGAGAGGAGGCAGTGACGGGGGAGGCGGAGGCGGAGGGGATGTGTTGACGGCGGAAGCAGAGGTGGAGGCGAAAATGGCGCACCTAGGGTTTAGATCGGGGAGAGAGAGAGAGAGATGGTTTCATTTGGGAGAGAAAGGGTTTGATTGGTATATATATATCTGAATATTTTGGCCATTTTATTTTAACTTGTCCTTATAAACAAACTATTCTTGTGCCTAAACTTTTGGCCTAAAAAAAATATAATTTTCAACTTTTGGCCTAAGCGCCCCTAATAAAATGATTGAATATTCTTCTCGTATAATCCTGTTGATCAAGTCTGTGCTCCTCCGTATGTTGTCTCTTTACTCCCTGAAAACACAAACGTGAGCCAGCCGGCGGGTGTGTGCCGGATATCCCTCCGATGCCTAAGTCAGCAAAATAGACAAATAGACAAAAAAACTCTGTGTGTTCGAAAATCAAAGTTGTGTTACCTCTCCATAGGTGATTGTAGACGTCCCCTGAACGCCCCGGAAGGGTGAGTCCCGTTCTGTTCATTTGGGGTTACTACAGTTCGGACTCGACTTGTGTCACGGTTCTTAATCTGAACCAAAGAGTCCAAATCCACAATCCAAGTAGGACTCTTACTCCTTCATATAGAGTCCTCCTATGAATCACATTCCTAAAAGATAATGCTTATCCTTTAACACCCCTTTCACTGCTTAAACCAAGTGAGATGGTTTTACCACGGTTGGATGTCAATACGACCGAGCTAACATGACCATGCTAAAGCCACAGACTAGACTGAGCTCCAGCTAGCTTGGTTCTTCCTTTCACTACGTGTACCTCGGTTTGACATACTCCAACTGTGGTGTTTACTTACTACTGTGCTAACCGTAGTAAACCCCCGACCAAGCTAACGATAGCTAGGTCCACTGCAAGAAGCCCAAATACCTTGGTTCTGAATACCATGACCGAGATAACTACCTTTACTCCGTCTGGTGACTTTAATCACACTTCGACCGTGGTAACACTTGCCAATCCCTTTTCGTACTTGGACCGAACTAACTATGGCGTGCTAAGACCGCGCTAACCAAAGCGAGGTCCACCATGAGAAGCCATCATACCTTGGCTCCAAATACTACGACCAAGCTAACTATGGCGCGCTACAACCGCGGTGACCGTCATTACACTTGGACCGAGCTAACACTTGCGATCCACTTGCTAAGCTCTTTTTACCGCAGCTGACACCTTTACCTCGGCTGACACCTTTACCTCGGCTGACCCTTTACCTCGGTTGATATCTTTACCTCGGCTAACATTGCGGTCAACCAAGTTACTTCGGCTCTTCTCTCCGTTGGACTACCTTGCATGGTAGCTCGGCCATAGTGTTGACCGCCACTAGGAAGTAGCTAAGTCCCGTAGCTAGGTCTCATAGCTAGGCCGCGTAGCTAGGTCCAATAACTTGGTCCCGTAGCTAGGTCTTGTAGCTCGGTCTCGTAGCTAGGTCCTGTAGCTAAGTCCAACAGCTTAGTTCTGTAGCTAGGTCCTATAACTAAATCCCGTAGCTAGGTCCCGTAGATAGGTCCTATAAACATCTTTGACCACCACTCCAACGTAGCTCGGCCCAATTTGGCTACACAAATTACCCTCTCAGTTTTATTATTTTTTTCCCCCCTCAAAATTGTATAAATAATCGTTCAGGTTGAATGATTCTTTACTTGTGCCCCTAAATTCTACAAACAAGTTTCGAATATTGTACTATCTACACTGCCAAACATACATTCACTTTAATGTGGTATTTATTTATTTTTCCTTGTATACTTAAAATTTTAAAGTATCGTAATTTTTGTTATACATATTTATTTTTAACATATATTTAAAATTTATGTGACGAGGTTTATTAAATAAGATTAATGTTAAAAAAAAATTATATAAAAAAAAAATTTCAAGCTAAAAAATTTTCATAAAAATTGAATAAAATAAGATTAATGTTAAAAAAAAATTATATAAAAAAAAATTTCAAGCTAAAAAATTTTCATAAAAATTGAATAGAATTGAAAAAATTTCAGCTCTTTGAATTTCTCAAGTTTTTATTTTTTTATTTTTTTATTTCAAGACTTATAAATTTTGTAGTTTTGAACAATAACGTTCAATGCAATTGTTTTACTATCTTTTTAATTTTTATATAATTTTATATTCAATATTAATCTTGTTTAAGATCTCGATGAATAAATTTTATTAAAATCAAATGTATGAAATAAAAGTTATGACATTTGAAAATTTATAAAATAAAAAATAAATTTGTACACATTTTATATTTGATATTACGAAATTTTGTAATAAAATTATACAAATTTATGATAAGGTGCATATGATACACACCCTTAGAGAGGTGTGTACCATAGAATTTCCCTCATATGTGACAATCATCATGCTCACATCACTTGCATTTTGTATGAAAAGTTATTTGGTGATCTTAGAAGATGACACTTGTCAACTGTTTTCTTAAAAATCGACCAAGTTCTTGCTGTTTCAACCAATTAAAATCACGTTGGGACACTACTTTTATTAGCTTCAAGACCACCAAATAATTTTTCATTTTGTATCCATTCACACTTTCACGCAAGCTCTAAACTTATACAAATATGATATCTACAAATAGTACTTTTGAGTAGTTAATTTTATATTTTAATATAAAAAAGAGGATATTATTACCGTTTTATTCACATAAGTAGTTAATGATGGATAGAAAGAGAGTCAACATTATATGAGTTAAAATATTAAAGAAATATAATGTAATTATATCAAATTCATAAAACATTGTGCATTTTTTCAAATCTCAAACCATAGGGACACTAAGTGTACAATTATTTTTATGAGTTACTTCTTATTTTCCTATCATAATAAAAAGAAAGAACATTCTTACAATAGTGTTTGTTTTCATTGTGATTTTACTCTGATAATTATTATTATTATTTTTTACATTGATATATACAAATTTTTAGATTGTGAATTTATGAACGTCTATAAACAAGTGGAATATGTTACAACCAGTCTAAAAAAAATTACTCCTGAACTCCCAAACAAATAAAGGTAAAAAACAAAAAATTTTATGACCCAGTTCAACTTTTTATGGTTAACTTGAGATAAGATGGAGGATGCGGACTGTGATGAGGGGCAGTTGCGATGGTGATTGGGGAGGGGGTCGTGGCGGCGGCGTCGTGAGCAAGTGGAGCTAGGGAGTGGTTAGGAAGTGGAGCTAGGGAGTGATGGGAGAAGCTAGTGGTGATAGTGAGTGGTGGGGGTGTGCATAGACAAATAGGTTCTAAAATTTTCTCTAAATAAACAATTTATTTAATGGACAAAAATATAATTAATTTTTTTTAAAAAATGGTGTGTATTGAAATAATTTTTGGAGAATTATGTACAGGTTGGAGAAAGAGGAAAAAAATTAACTGAACACATGAGGGTGCAAATGTGTTTATGGTGGGCTGCAAAAATGAAAGATTGTAAGGGTGCAAGTGTCATTTATAACCCCTCATGTATTGGTAATTTATTTTCCTTCCTCCCACTTACATGTAATTTCCCCCAATGATTTTTACTTATGTTTGCGAGTTGAGTAATTCTTACCTAAGGGGCAATTTGGGAAGATTAGCTTTTTAACTTTTTTGGATTATATCACCTCTCTATTTTTTTATACAAAAAAAAATTAAAAGTCACATTTTTACCATCTTCTCAAAACACCACTTACACATATTACGTGATACTATGGCATACTTTGGGAAGAAAGAAAAAAAGATTCTTTTTGGCTTAAGCCAAAAACCAACAGCAAAAAGGCTTTGGGAAGTTGGACATAAGTCAACAAGCACTACAAAAAAAAGTGTTTTTTGCAACGGCAAAACGCCGTCGCAAATGGTCCATACGCCGTCGCTAATACTTTTTGCGATGGTAATTTGGCTTTTTGCGACGGCAAGTGGGGGCGCGACAAAGGGGGTTGCAAAAGGGCTTTAGCGACGGTAAGTGCCGTCGCCATTGTTTTTTGCGACGGCAATGTTCTGTCGCCAATAAGGGAAGAAAATCTGAGTTTTTTGCGACGGTACAGTATTTCTGTCGCTAAAATGGGTTTTTTGAGACGGCAAGAATGCCGTCGCTAAAAGTGTCGTAGCTGATAACTATTGCCGACGGCAACCTGAGCCGTCGCTAAAGGTTTATTTTTCAATTACATTCCATAGCTTTTGCGACAGTATGGCTGCCGTCGCAAAAGCCTCGTAGAATTTTTTTTTGCGACGGGTTGTTATGCCGTCTCAAAAAAAAAAAAAAAAAAAAACCTTTTGGGAAAAAATTAAAAAAATTAATCAAGAGATGTGGAAGAGAAAAGAGAAGAAGAAAAATAGAGAGGTGAGTGATGGCCGGTAAAGAGTGTGGAAAGAAAAAAGAGTAGAGAAAGAAGAAAAATATATAGGTATGTGATGGTCTGTAGAGAAAGATAGAGTAGAGAGAGAAGATCAGAATGTAAAATAGAGACTGTGGATCATAGTGATCAATTGATGGGTGAAATGAATACCAGTGAAAGTAGAGAAGATTTTTTGGCCAATGGTTTTCTTTGCCTCATTAGGTGTCTTTTGTGAAATGGGTTTGCAAAAAGTTGCCATACTTTTTTTAAAAAATTTATTACTAATTTTATTCCTTTGATTAAATTGAAAAATATATCATCCGTGTGAAAAATTCAATAAACCTCAACAATTTCTTAAGATCACTTTTAAACGTCAATTTGAATGGTTAAAGGTCCAATCTTTTCTCTTCATTGCTTTTTTTTCTTTTGTTCCCCTAGGTTTGGAAATGACTTTTGTTTGAGTTTCATTCATAAAAGAGAATTATAACACATTAGTATGAATCATGTTTTAATTTGATTGGGGCTCAGTGCCTTGGGCCACTATGGAGGGTTAAATAGAAATGTGAGGAAAACTACACATAGCCGTTGGAGTCTTGGCCAATGGTTTGCTTCATATTTAGTGGTTTCATAATTCTTTGTGATGTGAGTTTGTAATAAGTTTTATAATTTCCTCTATTATCTTTAGTAGATTTTGTTACTTGCTTCATTTTTTTTTTTTTCATTTGTGTATGTAGATAATGTGTATTTTTTGTTAACAATTGTGAAGTCTCCTAACAATATATATAATACAGTCCTTCAATTTCCCTTGTTGTTTGTTTAGTTGAACTTGAGGCTTAATATTACTACCTTTTGCATGTTAGGTGTTCATATAACAGAGGAATACACTATTCTTCATTCATAATTATTATTATGAACAAGTCTGAGATTTTTTTTTTCCAGTACACTAAAAAAATTCATTTTGAAAAGAATTCTTCAAATTATCATCTTCAATATCCAATATTAATCTTAATTCTTTTGCAAATTTATTCTCATGTACAAGAGCCAAAAATGGGCAGGAACCTTCTCTGTGATAAATGATTCAACATTTGATACTCAATTCATTTGACATTGCGTACTTTGCATGGTTGTCTATTTAATGAGATTGAAGACCTCTTATTGGAATGTACATTCTTTGCATTATATGGTGGCTTTTGTTGCTTTTGTCAGTTTGAATGGGAGTGTTGTTCTTGTTAACCACCATTTTCACTTTTATTGTTTCATTTCATTTTTATTTCATAATTCTTTTTCTTTGTTTTTAATAAAAGTAAATTAGTAATGTGAGATTTATTTCTTGTCCTTCCTCTTGATACTAGAAGTGCAAAAGAAGCTTATGCAGTTTCTAGATTTTTTTTTTTAATCGGTAAAAATAAAATATATTGATGTCAAACAAAGGTACAAGGTGTACAAATGAATACGTCAGTGGAGACAAAAGGCCAAGGCTAAAGCAACAAAAAAGGAAACAAATCCCAATCAAAATTGGGAGCAACAGCAAACAAGAACCAAAACAAAGCCAAATAATGCAAGTAGCAAATATTGCAAACAAAACACCAGCAGCAATTGATGGACTATTAAATGGGGTCAAACTTTTTCACCTTTAAAAACCCTCAAACAGAGGGCTTAATGTTCTTGATTTCAAATGGGGTTTGAATTTTTCTTGATTTCAAATGAATCGCTCCAAATGCAGTTTGGATTTTTTGAAATGCATGTATATAACTACAATCTCAATGTACAAAAATACACTTTTGGTAACCCAATTGACACAACTCTTCATTTGTTCCTAATTTTGTCATAGATTTTCTCTCTCCTCTCTCATATGTGTCTCTTCCTTTCTCACATCATCATTATCATTTTCCTTCTTTTTGGTTTTGTGTGTGTATTTGTTGAATATCACTAGAACTAGCTACAGTAGTTCCATTGATGTGTAGTTGTTCCAGTGATGTGTGGAAGTGCTTAGCTTTTGCAATTTGTTTTGTAGAACATAGTGTGTCGAAGTTTTGTGACTATTGCTTGGTAGTGTGTCCATTGCAAGGCTTTACATGGAAAATTGAATTGGGCGATTGAGGAAATTCTGCGATTATGTTATGACTTTTGATGATGTGAAGATCCCTCATGGTGAGTAATAGGTTCTTCAAGAGATGTGGAAGAGAAAAGAGTAGAAGAAAAATAGAGAGGTGAGTGATGGCCGGTAAAGAGTGTGGAAAGAAAAAAGAGTAGAGAAAGAAGAAAAATATATAGGTATGTGATGGTCTGTAGAGAAAGATAGAGTAGAGAGAGAAGATCAGAATGTAAAATAGAGACTGTGGATCATAGTGATCAATTGATGGGTGAAATGAATACCAGTGAAAGTAGAGAAGAATTTTTGGCCAATGGTTTTCTTTGCCTCATTAGGTGTCTTTTGTGAAATGGGTTTGCAAAAATTTTCCATATTTTTTTTAAAAAATTTATTACTAATTTTATTCCTTTGATTAAATTGAAAAATATATCATCCGTGTGAAAAATTCAATAAACCTCAACAATTTCTTAAGATCACTTTTAAACGTCAATTTGAATGGTTAAAGGTCCAATCTTTTCTCTTCATTGCTTTTTTTTCTTTTGTTCCCCTAGGTTTGGAAATGACTTTTGTTTGAGTTTCATTCATAAAAGAGAATTATAACACATTAGTATGAATCATGTTTTAATTTGATTGGGGCTCAGTGCCTTGGGCCACTATGGAGGGTTAAATAGAAATGTGAGGAAAACTACACATAGCCGTTGGAGTCTTGGCCAATGGTTTGCTTCATATTTAGTGGTTTCATAATTCTTTGTGATGTGAGTTTGTAATAAGTTTTATAATTTCCTCTATTATCTTTAGTAGATTTTGTTACTTGCTTCAATTTTTTTTTTTTTTCATTTGTGTATGTAGATAATGTGTATTTTTTGTTAACAATTGTGAAGTCTCCTAACAATATATATAATACAGTCCTTCAATTTCCCTTGTTGTTTGTTTAGTTGAACTTGAGGCTTAATATTACTACCTTTTGCATGTTAGGTGTTCATATAACAGATGAATACACTATTCTTCATTCATAATTATTATTATGAACAAGTCTGAGATTTTTTTTTTCCAGTACACTAAAAAAATTCATTTTGAAAAGAATTCTTCAAATTATCATCTTTAATATCCAATATTAATCTCAATTCTTTTGCAAATTTATTCTCATGTACAAGAGCCAAAAATAGGCAGGAACCTATGAAGCACGGATACTCCGAAATAGCCCCCGTACGCGTATCGGATACGTATCAGATACGGGAAATGGAGTATCCAATTTTTTTTTTAATTTTTGAATTTCGGATACGGCTCGGATACGCGAGGATACGGTAAGGATACGGTCAAGATACGGTATGGATACGGCGGGGCAAAAAAATAATTTAAAAACTTTAAATTGGGGTCAAATTGTAAAATATGAAAAAAATATAAAATGAAACACAAAATATAGAGTTCTTCGTACAGCTAGGTCGAACCAAGGTCGAACCAAACACAAGAACCAAACTCTCTCTTACCTGGGTCAAACAGCAGCCGCGAAGGAGGAGGAGTTCGGAGTTCGTCGTCGTCTCGGACAGCAGTCGCCGATCGTCGATCAGACAGGAGCTCCACGATCGGCTTTGAGGTTCGTCCCTCTCTCTCTCCCTTTCGCTCCCTCTGTCTCCCTCTCATCCCCTCCCCCCTCTCGAGTCGCGATCTCACGAACTCTCTCTCTCTCGAGAGTTCGATCTGTCTGTCTGGTTGGAGATCGCGACTCGATCTCATCCCCTCCCCCCTCTCGACTCGATCTCATCTCATCTGTCTTTATTTTATTTTTTTTAATTTTTTTTTAATTGTTGAATGTATACTCTGCGATTTGCAAATCAAATAAGATTTTAAAAAAAAAAAAAACTTATATATATTATTCGGTTTAAATAAAACAAACAAATAAATAAAACAAATAAAACAAATAAATAAATAAACAAATAAGGTAAAAAAACAAATAAATAAATAAACTTATTAATAAATAAATAAATAAAATAAGGTAAAAAAACTTATTAGTAAATAAATAAATAAATAAACTGATTAAAAATAAAATTTGTCAACTTATAAAATTATAAACTTTGTAAACTTATTAATAAATCAAATAAGGTAAAAAAACACTTATTAATAAATACATAAATAAACTTATTAATAAATCAAATAAGGAATCAATCTTTTTTTATCAAGTTGAAGTTGTCTTTTGTTTTAAGTTTTATTTTTATGTATGCTACATTACTAAAAATTGTTGAAGTTTTATTTTATGTATGTTCTATTACTAAAAATTGTTGAAGTTTTATTTTTGTGTATTCTACATTACTAAAAATTGTGGAAAAAAATATTTTTTATGAACGTATCCCCGCCGTATCTGTATCCTACTTTTTCGAATTTTGCCGTATCGCCGTGTCCGTATCGTGTCGTATCCGTATCCCGTATCCGTATCCGTGCTTCCTAGATGACTCCTTAGAAAAGGTTTTCAAAACTTGTGTTTGAAACAAGAAAAGTAAGAAAATGACATACCTAACCTTGTAATGAATTGAAACCAACTTACACCTCTATATATTGTAGGCAATTCCGAAGGAGGCAAGAGAATTTGAACTTGGGGAAACAGCATATTATGTGGTGCTGGTATGCAGTGGCATAATTTGGCAGTGTTTTTATCTGGGCGCAATTGGAGTCATCTTCTTTGCCTCATCTCTGCTCTTCCCCATTAAACTATTAAATAAGAAGGGCTGATAACCTTTCTATTATTGTTTTTAATTTTTTTTTTTATGCTTTAAGCAAGTAGAATAAAAGTTTTGCAAACAAATCATGTTGGATTATTCACATGATCCTGATCTATTTGGTATACATTTAGAATGAAGGAGTTGATGGCATCTAAAAGGTTGTATTTGATTTGAAATGCTAAATAATGAAAACTTGATATTTCTTTCTAACAAATATAATGCAGAGCAACTCTGGCTGAGGATTTAATAGAAAATTCAGTTCATGGAGGAGATGATGTGGTATGTCTCACAGCATTACATACAAGCATGGTTTGGCTCATCTTACTCATAATATACCAAGTAAAAGTGGGTTCACAATTGATGAGGGATTTCAAGTCCTGCCATTAAGGATGATTGAGTACTTGTTCATTTGTCAAATAGAGAAAACAATTGCTTTATTTTTATTACATCATATTTTTAGTAATGACAATTTTGTTGGGAAAATAGATCTTGTAATAGGTTTTTTTATTTTTTATTTTTGTATAAGTAATAGTTTTTGTTAAAAACTTTGTATTGTTGAGTCGATCTTATATTCATGATTCAGTTGCTAATTTTGTGTGTTTATGCAATAGCTCAAAACTCATTTAAATACACAAATGTAATGGGCACTAACTGGCCATTAGTTAGCGTGCCTTGCACGCGGCCCTTTCACTAGTAATATAAAAAAGAGGATATTATTACCGTTTTATTCACATAAGTAGTTAATGATGGATAGAAAGAGAGTCAACATTATATGAGTTAAAATATTAAAGAAATATAATGTAATTATATCAAATTCATAAAATATTGTGCATTTTTTCAAATCTCAAACCACAGGGACAGTAAGTGTACAATTATTTTTATGAGTTACTTCTTATTTTCCTGTCATAATAAAAAGAAAGAACATTCTTACAATAGTGTTTGTTTTCATTGTGATTTTACACTGATAATTATTATTATTATTTTTTTACATTGATATATACAAATTTTTAGATTGTGAATTTATGAACGTCTATAAACAAGTGGAATATGTTACAACCAGTCTAAAAAAAATTACTCCTGAACTCCCAAACAAATAAAGGTAAAAAACAAAAACTTTTATGACCCAGTTCAACTTTTTATGGTTAACTTGAGATAAGATGGAGGATGCGGACTGTGATGAGGGGCAGTTGTGATGGTGATTGGGGAGGGGGTCGTGGCGGCGGCGTCGTGAGCAAGTGGA
Source organism: Camellia sinensis (assembly GCF_004153795.1). NCBI lineage: Eukaryota > Viridiplantae > Streptophyta > Magnoliopsida > Ericales > Theaceae > Camellia > Camellia sinensis. The sequence goes on along the minus strand of NW_021027022.1, from coordinate 207,627 downwards.
GCTAGGGAGTGGTTAGGAAGTGGAGCTAGGGAGTGATGGAGAAGCTAGTGGTGATAGTGAGTGGTGGGGGTGTGCATAGACAAATAGGTTCTATAATTTTCTCTAAATAAATAATTTATTTAATGGACAAAAATATAATTAATTTTTTTAAAAAAATGGTGTGTATTGAAATAATTTTGGGAGAATTATGTACAGGTTGGAGAAAGAGGAAAAAAATTAACTGAACACATGAGAGTGCAAATGTGTTTATGGTGGGGTGCAAAAATGAAAGATTGTAAGGGTGCAAGTGTCACTTACAACCCCTCATGTATTGGTAATTTATTTTCCTTCCTCCCACTTACATGTAATTTCCCCCAATGATTTTTACTTATGTTTGAGAGTTGAGTAATTCTTACCTAAGGGGCAATTTGGGAAGATTAGCTTTTTAACTTTTTTGAATTATATCACCTCTCTATTTTTTTATACAAAAAAAATTAAAAAAAAAATTTAAAAGTCACATTTTTACCATCTTCCCAAAATACCACTTACACATATTACGTGATACTATGGCATACTTTGGGAAGAAAGAAAAAAGATTCTTTTTGGCTTAAGCCAAAAACCAATAGCAAAAAGGCTTTGGGAAGTTGGACATAAGTCAACAAGTGAATGTCAAAATATCCTCGTGTGTGGATAAGCCAAAAAAAAGCAAAATTGTATGAGGGTAATATGATTAATTTACAATTTTACAAGTGATGTTGTGATGTCCTGGGTCTTGGATATGACTTGAACGTGCCTTTTGGACCTTTTTTATTTTTATTTTTATTTTATTTGGCACCTTGATGGTTTGTGTCACATTAATGCTTGAGAGTTTGGACTTGTTTAATCTACTTAACATTGGATCAATTTAAATGTTTTGAGTGTCGGGCGTAAGGACGAAACTAAGGGGACTGAGATCACCTCAAAAAGTTCGGGCCGAGTCTGGTGGGACCGCACGTGCGGGGGCTTAGGCTGCACGTGCGGGGGCTTAGGCCGCACGTGCGGATTGAGGGCTGCACGTACGGGAGGGACCTCGGTCGATGTGTTGATCCTGCATTAATTGCACGTACGGTGGGAAAATTCCACACGTGTGGGAAGGGGCTCTGCACGTGCGGCCAGACGCGTGATCTGCCTCTTTTTTTGTGCATTTCAGCTATGTATTGATCATTTACCCATTTTTCTTCATTTTTGAACATATCTCTCTCTCACTCTTTATAATCTTTTTTCTCTTTTTCTCTCATATCTCTCTACCCAAACCCTCAAAACTTTACATTTTCTTTTGATCCCAAGAATCTATGGAGATTTTGGTACTAGTTCTTCATACCAAAACGACGAGCATACTGAGGGTTTTGTTTTGACCGGTGGAGATCAAATTCCGGCAAAATTAATTTTTGGCTTTTCTCCTCTTCTCTCTTTGAGGTAGGAATTTCTTTGATATTTTTCAATACCTCGTTTATAGATAGACATGTGGTAGTGTAGACACCCCATTTTTGACCGTCCTCAAGACTTGGACGTCACCGTTTGAACACACGGTGATCTTCCATGTTTGTGTTCGTTTGGAGTTCCCGGAGGTCTCGGCTCGCGTGCCCTGCCTCAGGATCTTCGAACTCAACCGTTTAGTGTCTGGTTTTGCACCAAACACTTGCATCTTGCCCTTGAGAGGCAGGGTGGGGCTTGTAGACCATCCCCACCCACCACCGGCAGTGGCTAGAGGCCACCGGCTGGTGTTTTGCTGCCACCGGCAATTTTTATTGCCGGCCGGCACTTTTTGTGCCGGTCGGCACTCTTTTTGGCCAAGATGGCATTTTTGGTCGGCCGATTGCTGTTCGTCTGCTTTTGCAGATTTTTTTAGACAGCTGTCTTGCTTTTGCATCCCTCCATACACGTGTATGGATGGATCTCCCTCTTGTAAAGCTTGTCTTGTAAGCTTTACAAGACATATAGAGAGAGGCTCTCTCTTGTTAGAGAGGGTGGAGAGGGTTGAGATATTTTGAGAGCAAAAAACAGCCATTGTTGAGCTCTTGTTCTAGGGTTTGAGTTAGATACACTTTCTATCTCTCTTTGTATGGATTTTGCAAATACGTATATATATTTTTAGTCAATAATTAACTTTTAAATTACAACGTAACGAAGCCTGAGATTAGAAAAGTTGGGTAATTAGCTTTCTACCCTTTTAGTTTCTTACCATTGATGGGAAATGGCCACGTAATATTGCAAAAATATCACTACCAAAACCGATGTAGAAATGATACTTTTGAAATTAATGAGAAAAAAACGATCATTTTATTTCAAAGTTAAAAAGAAGTCAAACGTCAATAGGTATAGAATTATTGTGTAAATCAGTTATACAACATGGATATCATGAGTCATAACCCATTCCTTTTCATCCTTTTTTCCCCCCTTCTTTTCTGTTAAGTGTCTGGTCCTTTCACAGCAAAACAAAAGTAATCACCATTATCACATTACCTTCTAAAGTGCCCTTGTCACATCAATCTTGAATAATGGCACCTTCCAAAAGGGAAGTATTTTTCACCCACTAATTCATGTGGAAAGATTATTACAAGAACTGATAGAGCAAGGACACTTTCGAGTTTAAAACAAAAATGGTGGTCATTTCTTGTTTTAAAATATAGGGCAGAACTGCATACCATGTAGTAGCTACAATTTACAAACTATATGCAAATATTAGTTTTAATGCACTTCTATTCAATCCTAAAATACAAGCACAGAACTGCAAGGAACAAGATTGTGCTTCTAACCATTTCATCAAGATGCTATTTTTTATCTAGAAAATCAAAAATTTGAACTTGAACTTGAACTTGAACAACCATATACTAAACAAAGTATTTCAAGGTTCAGGAGCTACATCACAAATCCAACTCCACATGACAAGTATTAAATACTAGATCCTTACCTAATGACCACAATCAAGTAAACCCAATACTGATCTTCAACAAAAAGTTGAAAATATATAGATATATATTCTGTTAGCATGAATCAAAATAATATGAATAGAAACTGGCATATTACAAGTTGGGAGAAAAAGAAGAATATTTGAATCCAACAGAGGCTCACCCAACCTGTCATAAGATTCCAAGTTTCAAATTCTTTCCCCAGATTTGAAAACTTCAAATTTAAAGAGAAAAACTTTGAATTCTTTATTAGCTGTTAATAGATTTTTCATGTTTTGTTTTTATTTTCTCACTAATTTTCCATAACAGTCTATATAACTTTAACGCAAAGTAAATTATAATTTTTTAGTTAAACCAGATAAATAGACAAACATCACTATAAAATCTACTTATCACCAACAAAATTTATAAATAAAATCTTCTTATCACTAATTTATAATTTTTTGCAATATTACTGATTTACACAATGTATAGATTGCCGAATATACATAACTTCATCTACAGATTTATTTATTTTACTTAATCTACAGATTTACGAATATACATTCATCTATATATATATACAGAGAGAGAGAGCATACGTAGAGATAGAGAGATTCGTCGCCGGACCAACCAGAGCCGTTGTTGTCGCCGTTGCACCGCCGCACCACCGCACCACCACTAGAGAGAGCCGTTCGCCTTCGTAGCTCGTTTGAGGAATTTGGGGGAAAAAAAATGTTTCGAAGATTTAGGGATTTGGCTGAAATCATCGGGCGGCAAGATGAAAGGGAAGGGCGGGGGTAATTTTTTTTTTAAACTTTTTGCGACGGTTCATTTTACACCATCGCCGATGGTTACTAATTACATCATAAAACGGCACCGTTTTAATAAAGCCTTTTTTGCGACGGAAGTTTGCAGTCGCAAATGTCCACTGTTTGCGACAGCAAATATATGTCGTCTCAAAACTAACTTTTTTTTGCGACGGTAAAAAATGCCGTCGCTAATAATTCGGCATTTACTAACTATCCGCGTGGTTTTATTACCGACGGGACAAACGCAGTCGCTAAATCCTTTATTTGCGACGGTGTAAGTTGCCGTCGCAAAAAACCATTTTTTGCGACGGGAGGCGCGCCGTCGCTATTGCTTCCGTGTTTTTTGTCCCCTTTTCTTGTAGTGAAATGAATGTCAAAATATCCTCGTGTGTGGATAAGCCAAAAAAAAGAAAAATTGTATGAGGGTAATATGATTAATTTACAATTTTACAAGTGATGTTGTGATGTCCCGGGTCTTGGATATGACTTGAACGTGCCTTTTGGACCTTTTTTATTTTTATTTTTATTTTATTTGGCACCTTGATGGTTTGTGTCACATTGATGCTTGAGAGTTCGGACTTGTTTAATCTACTTAACATTGGGTTAATTTAAATGTTTTGAGTGTTGGGCGTAAGGACGAAATTAAGGGGACCGAGATCACCTCAAAAAGTTCGGGCCGAGTCAGGTGGGACCGCACGTGCGGGGGCTTTGAGAGCCGCACGTGCGGGAGGGACCTGGGTCGATGTGTTGATCCTGCATTAATTGCACGTAAGGTGGGAAAATTCCACACGTGTGGAAAGGGGCTCTGCACGTGCGGCCAGACGCGTGATCGGCCTCTTTTTTTGTGCATTTCAGCTATGTATTGATCATTTACCCATTTTTCTTCATTTTTGAACATATCTCTCTCTCACTCTTTATAATCTTTTCTCTCTTTTTCTCTCATATCTCTCTACTCAAACCCTCAAAACTTTACATTTTCTTTTGATCCCAAGAATCTATGGAGATTTTGGTACTAGTTCTTCATACCAAAATGACGAGCATACCGAGGGTTTCGTTTTGACTGGTGGAGATCAAATTCTGGCAAAATTAATTTTTGGCTTTACTCCTCTTCTCTCTTTGAGGTAGGAATTTCTTTGATATTTTTCAATACCTCGTTTATAGATAGACATGTGGTAGGTTTTATTGCATAAAAACCTTGTTGTTATGGATTTTTTTGAAAATCATGATAGAAGATCTAAGACTAGATTTTGAGTTTGAGATTTTTTGTGGAATTGAATTGTTGTTTGGGTTAATTGGGAAGTGGTTTAACATGTTGGTGTTAAAAAGAAGTAAGGCCCTAATTTTTGTAATAATGCTTAATGGGTAAAAAAAGGTTGAAATTGTGAAATAATCACGTTATGAATTAAGGGAATTGATTAATAAATTGGTGATTAATTTGGGATTAATTGGGTTTCATGAATTTTAGCATTAACCTTGTGTTGGGTTGTTCATAGTTAAGTATAACAAATTGGTAGCTTGTTGATTGCTAAAAAGGGGGTTTAACCATGAGATTAGAATTATTGGCTTACACTTTTATTGAGTTGAATTGAATGGATTATGACTTGGTTGTCCAAAGATTGGTTTCTAGTTAAATGAACGAAATGAGTTCTTTTGTTTGAAATTATAGTTAGTGTATTGTGAATGGGGAGTTGTGGAAATTGATTATAGAAAGAAGAAGTAATTATAACTCTTTTACAAAATAAGAAAGAACTTTGGGTAGAAGTCGAAAACCTTTGAATATTATTGTTGTTGTCAAACTTAATGCCTCATAAGAATTGGATAACTGTATTACGTGTGTTTAATACATTTTGTTAGAGGTTTTGTTCTTGGTCATCGGTGGAGGATGACATTGTGATGTTGAAATGATCATATGTATGTAGTACACTCGAGTTATTTATGCATGTTGTACAAAGTGATGGTTTAAAATTGTGCTTGCGCTGAGAATAAGAGGTACCAGTACCTTCCAGCTAGCGCCTGGAGAACTTGGTCATGCTAAGAATGAGAGGTACCAGTACCTTCTAGCTAGCACCTGGAGAACTTGGCAGAGGTATCATTACTTTCCAGCTGGTGTCTGGAAAATTGGCTTTCGTTGTGAAAGGATGTACCGTTGGCTTATTGTGCTTATGACAGGTAAAGTAGAGTTGTTTATTATTATTGTTGAATGTGACTATGATATGTCTTGTGTTGTGATGATTGTGGTTCTGGGAAACCAAGTTGTCATACAAGTTGAGGAGGTAGTGGTTGGGCGTGTATTGTATCCATCTCTTGCGCTAAATGGTTATGTGTACATGTGGGTGTAAGAAATTTATTGTTGTTAGTATTTTCCTTAACCTTGGGTTTTAAGGCATGAAAATGTGATGGAGGTATTTATGCATTGATATTGGAAGAAATAAGGAAAAGAAAAAAATCGAATCTTTGTGATTTGTTTCAAAGTCAAGGTAATTTATTACGTAATATTTTGTTAAAGATGGAAAATGAGAAGTAAATGTGAATTGATGTATTGTTGAATAAATTGGGGCATTTTAACAACAAATGTATCTATGCATATATATACTCTGGTTATAAACCGTCACAATATGTATATGATATAGTGTGAAGCATTCATGATCATAGCTATCCATATGTTGTTATTGTTTATGATCATGTTGAGATCCCCACTGAACTTTATGTTCATTTCACGCTACTAATTTTTTTTTTTCAGGTGAACATAGAGAAGTGTTTCAAGGTCATGGATCTTCTTTATCTGTTGACCACAGGGCCTTTTATTTGTGGGCGGAATGCCATTGATGTAAAAAGGGTTAAACCCTTTCTCTTAATTTAGAAGATGCCTATGGACAATTTATTTAATTATAACTCCTGTTGTATCCATATTGTATTTGGATGAGAGAATCTTTATTCATGTGTTCTTGCAAATATAAAAAGTTTCCGTATGTTATCTTTGAAATTGAATCTATAATAATGGTTTGGTAATGGAATCTGAGTAATAAAAAGCGGAGCGATATATTAAAATAAGGACGAATTACACTAACAGTCCCTATTAATGACAATTAAAGACATTGTTGCTCCATTTGAAGCGCAAAATCGTCATACAACTTATTTTGTGTCGGTTGACTTATATGTTGTTTGAAATATAATGACATTTTTTTTTTATAAATAATGTTGTAACTTTTTTGGTTATAAAATTTTATTTGGTTTGATTTTCAGAATCTAATTTTAAATTGTTTTTAAGAAACTAAAAATTAAATTAGTGGAAAAAAATTAAAAACATATAATTTTTATATAATTTTATATTTTGGGAGGGTAGAAATAATTTTTTTGATATTTATTTTCATTAAATTAGTTTTTATTTTTTTAAAAGTCAAACACGATGACAACTTTGATATCATTATTAAACCAATCCATTAAATCAAAAAATACAAAACAAAAAATATTTTTATATATTAAACATATCGATTATACATTAAAAGTCTAATAACCATCTATTATATGATAACAATAAAAAAATATATGTTAACAACAAGTACAACCATCTATTACATGATAACAATAAAAAAATATCAACAAAAACAACCACTCATTATATGACCATCATCCAAACATATACTTAAAAAATTAATTTGGTAAAAAAATAAGAATAAATAAAAATGCAAAAAATTTATCGTTTTTATATAATTTTATCTGTAGTGAGTAAAAATAATTTTTAAAAATTTAAAAATAATTTTTTGACATTTATTTTTGTTAAACTAGTTTATATTTTATCAAATTGACGACTTTGCTCTTGAAATAGAGCAATAATGTCTTCAATTATCCTTATTTGAAACGGGATTCAAAATTTAAGATTAAATGTATCACAATTGAAAGGTCAATGACTAAAATGATACAAGTCCCAAACTATAAGGACTATTAGTGTAATTCGCCTTTAAAATAATTTTGAAAAAAGCAAAAAAACTACTTATTCTTATGTTACCAAATTATTTTGTGAATAAGTCAAAAAAACTAGAAAATAAGCAAAAAAAACTACTTATTTCTATCTTTCCAAAATAGACCTATAATGAAATGAGTTTGACCACACATTTAATTTTAATAGACTGTTAAACGTAAGATTTAATCTTAGAAACGAGATGAAATAAAATTAAATGATCATTTATTAAGCTCATTTAAGGAATGATCATTTTCTTATAATGGTAAATAATGATTTTATTTACAATGTATTTTTTTTTTGTCAACCAAACATAAAAATAAATATTTTGATAAAATAACTATTTTATAACATTTTATTTTAATAAATCAAACACTACTTTTCAAAGGTATTACAAAATAGATGGCAAATACAACATTAGTCTGGAGAGTTTGTTGGATTGTATAACAAGATTACCCTCACAATTTATTCCTAAAACAGTTTTACCTCATGAGGCAGTTAAATGCTACCCCTCAGCACGTGTTTTTAAATTTGGGAGGGAAACTCTGTTAATACTGAGCCAGAACCTCATATATATATATATATATATACATACATACATATGGAAATACAGTTTTCTTAAGCTCTCTTCAATCAAGCTCTGTTCTCTCAACGATTTGACGTAAGTTTTCTTTTTTTGCTCTCTCTCATCCTAAGCTTCTAGTCAATTGCCGTACATTTAGATATTTTTATGTACAAACGTTTGTGTTTTTGATTTCTCAAGATTGGTTCTTAATTCATTGATGAATACATATACACTGTGTGTTTATAGAACTATTGTGAATTACGATTGTGAATACGATTCAAGAATTACGATTGATGAATATAATTTCCGTATACTGTGATGTTTTGATTCAAGAATTAGGATTGTTTTGAGTGTATGAGGAGAATCAGAGCTCCATCAAGAAGTTTGTTTCTAAATAATATATATACATGCAGAAACACAGTTCTCTCAAGCTTCTCTTGGATCAAGCTTTGTTCTCTCAAAGATTTGACGTAAGTTTTTGTGTGTGTTGATTTCCGACGACATTGCCAATCAGGTACTCAGCTGGAGAACATCGGCAGAACAGATGGGGCCCGAACGACCTGTCACAGAAATATAAGACCCCGGCAGTGGTTTGTCCACCCAGGGGCACTCTGACGATTAAGTCAGTGCTCAATTATCTCTCAAAGATAGCAAATAGTGCTTTAACTCACTAGCCAGAATACAAAAAAATATACCTTAGACCCATGATGGTGTCTTACTTTTATAGTTAGCACTGACCTAATCCCTGTAGAAGCCTAGCTTCCCTTGGACTCTGGCCCAATGCCCATATTGGACTCTTTAATAGATAAAGATAAACTCCCTAAGAGCTTTATCCCTATCCAGGCTGAGATCCTCCCCCATTCTAGGACTTTTATAGCTTATCCGTTTACCTTGGATTCCGACATCTTTGTAGATAACCTCGACCTAGCAGAGATCATCTCGGCATCATGTCCAGGACACGTGGCACCTCGGCTGGCATTTCGGTGCCACCTTGCCCATGTGTTGCTACTCACAAAATATGTGCCCACAACTGCCCCCTAGGTTCTATTACCTCGGCATCTTGAGGTGATGGAACCTATATCATTTGACCATATAGCATGTCGGTTAAGCTTGCTCTACCCTTCACTACCGAGGTTATCACACATCGGCTCCATATGACAAAAACTTCAGTGTGTTTGCATCAATGCCTTAGAACCAAGAACTAAGTTTTTTCAAGTTCTTTAGCTGAGATCGTCTCCCTAACCGAGGTCTTTGCTTCATTAAATCAAGAACTCCAAGAATTTCTACATGCGTATGAGCTGACACGCATAGTAACTTAACCATTTTCGCCACGCGTCTTGTCCCTATTGAATCGTACTTGACACGCGCCATCAAGTCGCGTCGCATTTGCATGTGCCGTCTGACAGACACATTGTCCTAGGCACACTAATTGCATTTTTGTCCCCTTTTCGTGTTTTGATCAAAAACACTTCCCTCTCTCTTCGATGTTTCACTTTTGCATCTTCGTCTTCTCCAAACTTTCTCTCTCTAACACTCATCTCCCAAATCCTCCATTTTCATTCTCTCGAAGCTTTCTGCAACTGCTTCCATTCTCCCCCTCCAGCGAGGCATTCACCGTCCTGCTACTTGTTCCACCGTCATTCAACTTCGGCATTCATTTCACCGGCGTCACTCTTCCTAGTAAGCCACTACTTCCCTTCGTTTCAATTTCTTGTTTCATTTCAAACTGTGATGCTTGTACACTGCTACTGTGATTTTCGTGTTCTTGAATCTTCATTCGTGTTGTAAATTTTTCCTTGCTTGCAATTTGTTTCTGGGTATATACACATACTCACACACTGTTCATATACTTGATGTTCTTTATAAATTGCCATTGTCTTCAATTTGTGCACATTTACATTTTATGCAATGTTCTTGAACCCTTTCTAGTTTTCTTGAGTCTAAATCACTGTTCTTCTTTGTTTTCTTGTTGCGTTCTCCAGATTTTTGCCTTCAATTCTTGTTTTCATAGTCTTTAGGTTTTGGGATTTGTTGTAGAACTCACAAACTTTAGGAAAAATTGAAACAAATTCCCCTTAGATCCTCAAAAACTCTTGCCCCAACACACGTTTAGGTTTTAGCTGAGATCCTTCAAGCCTTAACAAAACAATTCCTTTTGAAATCCAACACTTCCCCCACTTTAGCCGACGTCATGGGTATGTTCAGGTGGAGGGTACATACCCCAACTAAGTTAGAATACTTCAGGCAGGAGTTTGCCATTCTTGCCGATGTCCACTTTAGGTTGGCAGGGGAGGAAGACTCCATCATGCCTGATGGGGATTCCATGCCTTTCCCAGTAGTAGCTTTTATTGAGTGTGGGCTTAGGTTCCCCCTTGACATCCTCTTCCGTGAAGTCCTTCACTATTACAAACTGAACCCAATGCAGCTTTCCATTAACTCTTATCGAGTTATCAATGGTATAATTGCCTTAGCCAATGATATAATTGCATTACTGAGATCCACAGAATACGAACTTGTCGCCGACCTCCCAGACTTCAACAAGGGTGATGGAGACGATTATTTCATCATCTCGGGCAATTGGGTGTTCCCACCAGATGACGACCTTCACATCTAGCCCTTAAGCCGAACAGTGTTCAAAGAGGGAAATGGTAAGAGCCAAGTGTCACTTTTACTTGCTTTAAGTCTTCTTTTTCTTTACTTTGATACTTTTGTATGTTCTAACGTCTGTTTGTTTTTTTTACTTGCAGTCCTTCCTCAACCACCAAAGGACTTTTGCAAAACATTCTTCCCAAGCAAGGACTTCAAGAAGCTACTGGACTTGCCTATTAATCAGCGCAAGGCTCCTTTGCTCCTGAACTATATCCCGACCTACAAGTCCATCCTTCCAGACGTTCCTAAGAAGAGCAAGTCTCCACCCTCAGCAACAACTCCCCCAACTACCTCCTCACCAAGGCCTGACCAAGCCTCCACATCCGACCCAGCAGAACAACCATCAACTTCTGCTCTACAACTGATTCCATCTTCTCAGTGCCAACGCCGACGTCGAGCTCCACTTCTTGCCCCCGCAGGTGGAACTCGTAGCTGTAGACGCCAAAGTTCTAAGACATCTGCTTACGATCCAGCCAACCCACCAACCGCACTTCCAGCGATCCACCTTGGCATTAAAGTTACTATTGCCATCTCCCTCGACGAAATGGAGCAAAAAAAGGCCGTTGCTGAAGACCTTCTTGCCGACATCTCCAATGTCATCGCAGTTCAATCTTTCCCTTCCCAGTCTCAACCCAAACCGAAGCCAAAGAGGCTGAAGAAAGCCCAAGCCAAGGCAACGGTGACTCAGATCGACTCTGAGGACACCTTACCAATCCCAAAAATGGCTGAGGCTGAAAAAAGTTCCTCTACCATCGAAAAGAGGCCCGCCGAGGCCGAACCCTCCAAATCCAACAGGTTAAAGAAGTTGAGGTCGGAGTCTGCTAAAACCTCAGGGTCCCTGAAATCTGATGTCCCCTGGGCCTCTTCAATCACAATTAAGGACAAGCTAGTCAGAGTCGGTGACAGCGCGACTGACATTGATGTCGGTGTTGCCCTCTCTACTGCCTTGCTCCTTTCCAATGACCTCGAATGCAACGCCGAGGTCAGTGATTATGAAAATTTGGCTCTGATGTTATAGCACTCTGTACAAGTAAGCCTCTAACACTTGGTACTCTCCATTCTCTATTTTTTCCATACTTAGAGAGTTTTATTAACTTTTGCTTTTTCCATTTCTTCTAAGCGATCCAGCACACCAACTCCTTCGCAATGCAGGCTATCGACATTAAGAAGGAGTTGACCCACAAGACCAAGGAGGCTGTTGGTTTGCTCAAGACCATTAATAAAGCTGAGGCCAAGATGAAGACATTGATAGATCAGGCTAAGGCAACCAAACAGGCCTAAGATGAGGCCGATGAAAGGGCGGGGGTTGCTGAGGTTGCCGCTGAGGTCCTCAAGGTTGAGGCCAAAATGATTGAAGCCCAAGCCGAGCTCCGAGATGCTTTGGCCGCCAAAGCCGTCGAGATCAAAGCAGCGGACGAGAAGGCCTATGCTGAGGAGGCAACCGACGTCCGCGAGGACTACAAAAAACAAGTCAGAGAGACATGCAATAAAGGTTACACCCTGGGTTGGATGGCTGCTCTGAAGGAGTTGGCTGTCCCCGAGGACTCTCTTCTTAGAGACGTAGGCCGACTCGTGTTGTCGTTCCCTCCTACTTCAAGCCAATCCGAAGCTAAGGCTGGGGAGGAAGAAAAAGAAGAAGAAGAAGGAGAGGAAGTCGAAGACGAAGAGGCTGGGGTGGTTATTGCAGAAGATCCTACTAGGGCCAAGTCCTTAACTCTAAATGAGCAAGTCCTAGACTTGACTCAAGATGAGGAGGACGAGGTCTCAAAAGGTGCCTCCGCCCAGAAGACAACATCCAAGGTGCCAATCGCCTAAAGGAGCATTGATCAGACTCTACGAGAGATTGATGCCGAGCTCGAAGCTGAGAAGGCCGCCAAAAACATTCCTCAGTTGTCTTCTGGGGCCGAGACACAGCGTGCCGCCGACGCCGAGTAGTCTTGCCATTAACTCTTTCTTTGTACTTAGTAATTTTCTGAACAATGTTTTCAGCTTTCATATTTGGCCGATGTGCCACTTTTGTAATCTGAACAAGTAGTCTCTTTATAGGCCGAAGTGCCCTTTTTCTTCTTTTAATGCAAGTACAACTTCTTTTTTCAAGTGTTTGTATGTTTGTCTCCTTCTTACTGTCTCGTATGATTCCATACTTAGAACAATTTGCATGTCTTCAAGGTACACTTTAACTGTGCAGTTTTCTTAGGGTAAATTACTTCGGGTATAACTGTTGACTGTTTATCTCGGCCATGGCTTAATACTTGAAAACATTTGGAAAGATATTTTCACAAGTGCTTATTTAAAACTTGCCACTTTACTTTCACTTATCAAGACTTCTGTCTTCCATTATCTTCCAAGTCTTGGCAACATGGTAATCTCGGTAAGTACGTAGATACTTCTTTCAACATAACCTTGGCTTAACTTCAACTTGTAAATTTTCCTTAAAACATTTCAACAAGTGTTAAACCAACATTCGCTTGTAAATTCCAACTTCCAAGCATTATTCTCTAGCTCTCTGCCCCCTACCTATGATCTTGTAGTCGAAGTTAGGTTCAAACAGAGACTAGCCGAGGTTCTTCAACCTTAGTTCCTCTGTCTCAGATGTACTTTGTTTTAATCTGTGTTTGATTCTGCCGATATGGCAAGTCCAGGTTAATTCAACTTAGTTCGATTCCGTTATATACAAGTGTAATTCGACTCTGCCATATAATGAGTCGAAGTTACTCATCATGTTTCAATCAGAAACATTGCTAACTTAGTTCAACTCTATTATATGCAAGTATAATTCAACTCTGCCATATAATAAGTCTAAGTTATTCGTCATGTTTCAATCAGAAACATCGCCAATGGACTGGACAATTGTTTTACACAAGTGTGAAATTAAAAATCGAGCTAAAATTTTATTATTTACTTCAGCTAATAACAAAAAACTTTAAAAGATGCAAAATCTAATGATAGAAAAATTTCAGGTTGCAAGTGTTCCAGGGTCTTGGTAACTTTTTGCTTTCACTGTCTTCAAGCCGATGTGCCCCATTACCAAAGACCGAGATGATTCTATATGGTCCCTCCCAGTTTGGGCCAAGCTTGCCATTTCTCGGATCTTTCTTGTTGCCGATGACCTTTCTCGGGACGAGGTCCTCGACTTGAAAATCTCGTGGGTTAACATTCTTATTGTTAGCCCTAGCAAGCTGCTGCTGGTTTGCCCCCAGCTAGATTGCTGCTTTCTCATTTCTTTCTTCCAATAGGTCTAGATCTCAGGCTAAAAATGCATCATTAGTCCCATTCTCCATTTCCTGGGTTCTGGTCCCTGGGATGCCAACCTCCAGTGGAATAACTGCTTATGTGCCACAAGCCATGGCGAATAGGGACTCTCTAGTTGATCTTCTCGGCGTAGTCCTATATTCCCATAGTACATTGGGCAACTCATCCACCCACTTCCCCTTTGCTGCTTCCGACTTCTTCTTGATTCCATCCAAGATAACCTTATTGGATGCTTCTACTTGACCATTACTCTGAGGGAAGCTTGGAGTAGAGTAGTAGTTCTTGATTTTGTACTTTACGTAGAAGCTCTTTATTAGCTTACTGTCAAACTACGTACCATTGTCTGCTATTATCGCCCTTGGGATCCCAAACCTGGTGATGATGTTCCTCCATATAAAGTTCTTTACATCAATATCCCAAATTTTAGCAAGGGGTTCAGCTTCTACCCACTTGGGGAAGTAATCTGTTGCTATAAGCAGGAACTTCCTTTGCCTAGTTGCCCGAGGCTGCGGTCTAACAAGATCCATGCCCGATTGGTCAAATGGCCAAGGGCTGGACATTGGGTTTAAATCTGCCGCTGGTTGGTGTATCAAAGGTGCAAACCTCTGACACTTCTCACACCTTCTGACATAAGCTTTTGCATCTTTCTGCATGTAGGGCCACCAGTACCCCTTTAGTAATGGCCCTATGAGCAAGTGGCCTGCCCCCAGTGTGGCTTCCACATACTCCTTCATGTATTTCATACAGGAAGTCTTCAACTTGTGAAGGATGTACACACCTCTAAAGGGGACCGGTAAAAGATCTTCTGTAGAGATGCCCTTATGCTGTTAGCCTAAATCTTGCCGACTTCAGTTTGATCTTGTGCGCTTCTTTACGTTCATCTGGCAGTTTTCCATCTCTTAGGAATGCTATTATCACATCCATCCAACTTGGTCCTATCTCCATACACATTGCCTAGTGCTTTGTGTTCAGTGGTTCTATGCTTGGACCTGACAAATAGTCGACCATTATTATCCTTGCCTCTCCTGGTTTTATTGCACTAGCCAAGTTGGCCAAGGCATCAGCATGGCTGTTGTCATCTCGGCTAACTTGCTGTAGTCGGCAATTTTGGAATAACGCTATCAATCTGCCCACCTCCTTTATGTAGGCCATTATTTTTTCATCTTGGGCTGCGAATTCGCCCGTTGCCTGGTTAATGATAAGCTGGGAGTCACAGAAGACCATTACTTCATCGGCTTCCATTGCTGCTGCCAATTTTAATCTTACGATCAGTGCTTCATACTCTGCTTTGTTGTTTGAGGCCTTAAACCCCAAATGAATGGATTGTTCCCACATCTGCCCATCCGGCGATACCAGCACAACTCCTGCCCCCGCTCCTTGTCGGTTTAAAATTCCATCAACAAACAGGTGGAAGGAGTCACCGACGTAAATACTGTAGGGCTTGAGTTTCTCTTCTTTCCTCTGTTCGGCTATCCTCAGCTGGGTTTCTCCTTGTTCTCCTAGACATTGTATATTCCGGCTTAATGGAGCCCGATGTATGATGGCACCTGGTGTGAACTCGGCCAAGATTTGGCCTTTGATTGCTGTTCTGGGTCTGAATTCCAGGTCATATTGACCTAACACCGCTGTCCATTTGGCTATCCTGCCTATCAGATCTCTTTGCTGCAACAGGGACTTTAAAGGATGCTCAGTTAACACCACAATCTTATGGGCTTGAAAGTAATGATTCAGCTTTTTGGAGGCCATTACTAAAGCCAGTATCAGTTTCTCCAAGGGTAGGTATCTGGTCTTTGCCTCTGATAGGGTTTTAATTACGTAGTAAACTGCCCTCTGTTCTCTCTTTTCTTCTCTAGTTACCACTGCACTCACTGCATGCTCTGAAATCGCCAAGTATAAGAACAGTTCCTCTCCAGGTATTGGATTTGAGAGAACTGGAGCGGTGGTCAAGTATTTCTTCAAGTCGGCTAAGGCGACTTCGCATTCTTCTATCCATAAGAAGTCTGTGGCTTTTTTTACTAAGCTAAAGAAAGGTTTGCATTTGTCAGAACTTCTGCTTCTGAACCTATTCAGAGCTGCAGCCCTTCCAGTCAATATCTGTACTTGTTTGGCTAATGTTGGGCTCTTCAAGTCCAAGATGGCCTTGATCAGATCCGGGCTCGCCTCAATGTCCTTTCTGGTGACCAAGTATCCCAGGAACTTTCCTGACCCAACTCCAAATGCACACTTCAACACATTGAGTCGGAGCTGAAATGTCCTTAGGATATCAAAGACTACTTTCAAGTCGGCCAGATGATCCTCAGGTTTCTTGGTCTTTACGACCATGTCATTAATGTATACCTTCACTGTTTTGCCTATAAGATGTCTAAACATCTTTGTCACCAATCTCTGGTAGGTTGCTCCTACATTTTTCAACCCGAAAGGCATTACTCTATAGCAATAAAGCCCTTTTGGGGTGATACATGCAGTCTTCTCCTTATCTAGGGGGTACGTGGCTATCTGATGGTATCCGTTGTATGCGTCCAGGAAACTCATCCTTCCATGTCCTGAGGTGGCATCCACCAATTGGTCAATTTTGGGGAGTGGGAAACTGCCTTTTGGACAAGCCTTGTTCAAGCTGGTGAAGTCCACATAGACCCTCCACTTCCCATTCTTCATCTTCACGACTACTGTGTTTGATAACCGTGTTGGGTAGTTTACCTCTCGGATGGCTCTGGCCTCTAGAAGTTTGTCGACTTCCTCTTCTACTATCTCAATATGCATCAACGTAGGCCTTCTTACTCGCTGGATGACAGATTTAGCCGACCTATCCACATTCAGTCTATGGCAAGTGACCTCGGGATCAATGCCAGGCATCTCATATGGTGTCCAAGCAAACACCTCAAGGTTTGCTCTTAAGAATGCCTCTAATTTCTTTTCCTCTTCCTTACCCAAGCTTGAGCCGAGGAGGAATAAGCGTTCTTCATCCCCTTGCTGGACTAAGATCTTCTTCAGGGCTTCCTCACTTTTCTTGGCTGGTTCTTTGTCGACGTCCTCAAGGACCTCCCTGTCCTCATCCTCAATCTCTATTGTTTTTGCTTCTCGTATGTTGCAAGTGGATTTCATGGCTGCTATGGAACAATTCTTTGCCTGCACCTGATCCTTTCTGACCTCTTCAATTCCATGTTCCGTTGGGAACCGCAACAGCTGGTGTAGTGTTAAGGGAACAGCCCCCATTGCATGCAGCCATGGCCTTCCCAGGATAGCATTATAAGGGGAAGGGGTGTCAATTATTGTGAACTCAGTTTGTACCTTCTTGGTGTCAGCCTACACCTCTAAACTTATTGCTTCCAAGGGCCACGTCGACATTCCATTAAACCCGACCATTGAACCATTGGATTGTTCCAGATCATCTTGGTGAAGGCCAAGCTCCTTGTAACACTTGACATACATGATGTCACAAGAGCTGCCCTGGTCGATCAGAATTCGCTTTACCTGGCACTCTCCAATCTGGAGAGATATTACCAGGGCATCATTGTGTGGATGCTGCAACATGTCTAGATCGTCTTCAGTGAAGGACACCATTGGTCCCTGGTGCTTGGCTGCCCTAGGTCTTTTCTGTCGGACCTGATACACATGCTGCAAGTGTTTTACCTTCTGAGTCTCCCCAGGTATCTCATTCTTATTGACCTTCGAGTGAATCACATTGATCACTCAAGGTCTGCCTGCTTGCGGTTGTGGTGCTGGTGGAGGTGGTGCTGCTGGTACCTGAGGGAGTCTCGTTTGTTCTTTCCTCGTCCTGGCCTCATCTACAAGGTCCCTTAAATGACCTTACCTTACCAAGTCTTCCAGATGTGCTTTTAGGGCTCTGCACCCTTGAGTTAGATGCCCATCCTCATTGTGGTAGACACAGTGTTTCCCCAGATTCCTCCTCATAAATTCACCAGAAATCTTCTCTGGTGCTCTATAATAGGGCTGAATCCAGATTCTTTCCAATACTTTGTAAACCGAAATTCGGAATACGGTTGTGACTACCTGTGTAGCCCTCAGTCCTGTCTCTTGCTTATTGCATCCATTATTACCTCGGTTTCGCTTCGGCGAGTCATTTCTCTTTTCTTGTTTGGACGCCTTTGTCCCTGATGTGTCCTTCTCGGCTCTCGCATACTTCTCTATCCTAGCCATTAGTTCCTCCATACTTTTTGGTAGTGTCTTTGCCAATGACTTTCGAAGTGGACAGTCATCGTGCAGGCCGTTCTTAAAAGACACGACCGCCACCTCTTGGTTGCATCATGGTATTCGATTGAACACCTCATAATATCTTTTGGCATAGGCCTTAAGGTTCTCATCCTCGCCAATTCTCAGAGCCATCAGGGAGTCCACCCTCAATGGCTGTAGTTTGTTTGTCACAAACCAGGCCACAAACATCTCGGCCAAGCCCTCCCAGCTTTTCACAGTTCCTTTCGGCAACTTGTGAAACCAGTTTGATGCGATTTCCCCAAAGGATGAGGGGAACACTTTGCAGAGCAACGACTTGTTTCCATTGTATAGCGCCATTGAATTCAGGTACAGGCCGACGTGAAAGTTAAGGTCAGACTTTCTATCGTATATCT
Organism: Camellia sinensis; assembly: GCF_004153795.1. Lineage (NCBI taxonomy): Eukaryota > Viridiplantae > Streptophyta > Magnoliopsida > Ericales > Theaceae > Camellia > Camellia sinensis. The sequence goes on along the minus strand of NW_021027022.1, from coordinate 188,899 downwards.
GTAATCTCGGCATGTGGAACCTCTTTAGGGCCTTAAATTTGCCCAATTCCATCGAGAACGGCGTTCTCGGCTTGACAAGAGAGGTCACCTCGGCATCTTGTTGCTTCCTCTGGAGGTAATCCCTTAAATCCTCCTTGGTCCATCTAGGAGCTCGGCTATCAACGGATTTGAGCCTTTTTGGTGCACTACTCCCGGCGTCCTTATGAGTTCTCTTGGAACTTCCTCTGTTAGTCGTATCGAAACAGAGCTCCTTCCCTTGAACATGCCGATGTTCTTTGGTATAGGCTTCTTTGGTATGATGTGTCCTCCGAGAATCTTCCTTCATTGACTCTCCTCGCCCGACCTCCCTTGAAGGCCGGTGAGAATGTTCCTTGGTTCAGTCATGCCGAGGGACTGCAGGAATTGTCTTCTGCCCCCCCTGTCTGGACATCTTTTTTGGTCGCTGGAATCGGCGTATCTTATAACAGAAACGGTGGTTGCATGACGTTGTTCTGCATCATGAAATTGAAGACCGATTGCAGGTCTGCCAATTTGTTCACCATTCCCTTCATCTCGTCGTCCTTCCGCAGGCATCTATCTTTCCATACCTAGAGGTCATCCTCGTTATAATACCCACCTCGATCTCCCTTCTTTGGTCCGTCTCCCTTCTGGCTGACGCCTTTCTCTTCGGGATTCCTATCCCGAGTTTCTTCGTTGCAATTATCCTCCTCCTCGTTATGGTCAATGTGTTTACCACTTTCAGTAGGGACATCGTCCTCGATCTTCTCTTTCTCTCCATCGTTGGCCATCTATTCTTCTTTCTTTCTCACAGACGACGCTAAATTGTGTGTGTTGATTTCTGACCACACTGCCAATCAGGTACTCAGTTGGAGAACACCCGTAGAATAGATGGCACCCGAACGACCTGTCACAGAAAGATAAGACCCCGACAGTGGTTCGTCCACTCGGGGACACTCCGACGATCAAGTCAATGCTCAATTATCTCTCAAAGATAGCAGATAGTGTTTTAACTCACTAGCCAGAATACAAAAAAGCGTACCTTAGACCCATGAGGGTGCCTTACTTTTATAGTTAGCACTGACCTGATCCCTGTAGAAGCCTAGCTTCCCTTGGACTCTAGCCCAATGCCCATATTGGACTCTTTAATAGATAAAGATAAACTCCCTAAGAGCTTTATCCGTATCCAGGCTGAGGTCCTCCCCCATTCTAGGACTCTTATAACTTATCCGTTTACCTTGAATTCTGGCATTTTCACAGATAACCTTGGCCTAGCTGAGATCATCTCGGCATCATGTCCAGGACACGTGGCACCTTGACTGGCACTTCGGTGCCACCTTGGCCACATGTTGCTACTCACAAAATATGTCCCCACAGTTTTCTCTCTTCTCTCTCTCACATCCTAAGCTTCTAGTCGATCATCCTACATTTAGATATTTTTATGTAAAGTTATTGGTTTACACGTTCGTGTTTTCGATTTCTCAAGATTGGTTCTTAATTCATTGATGGATACATATACACTGTGTGTTTATTGAACTGTTGTAAATAGGATTCAAGAATTACGATTGATGAATATAAAGTTTAGCGATGATTGATTGCGAGTTTAAATGACGAAAGATCTTGTAGTTTGATGGCATGTAGATTGGTTCACCAACCAATAAATGACCCTCTCTCTTGTTAATTCCACTTAACCCTTAACTTCTACTGATATATATCAATCGGATAAAAAATTTGAAATAATTTTGGTCATAAGGCTTTGTTGTGTTTTGTGATTAATTGAATTAGTTTTTGGTTATGAAACTTTGTATTGTTTTAATTATGAATTCACAAGTTTGATTCTAAAATTGCTAGTTAAATCTATCATGGAATTGAAAATTTTACTTCTACAATTCTAGGTGAAAATATCCTTGTTTTTGGTTTGGAACATTAATTTAATACAATAAAGCTGTAAGATATCAAAATTTTATTATCTTAGAGGGCTCCAATTTTGATATATTTTCACCTGATATTCCATTGAAAGTGCAATAGGAGATTAAAATCTGAAAACACATATACCTCTTAAGTGGTAGAGATAATACACCCTAATTACGAAGTTAGTGATTTTAGTTATGAATTATACCTGATTCTGTTCAACATTGTTATACTATGTCAGTGTATTTGCTCTGAATTTGTTGTTGTCATTGAAGATATGGTTAATATTACATGCACTAATCAATCAATTTTTGAATTTTGGCAGCTTGCTTATGATTCTAGAGATATGAGCTCTCGGTTGTATACAGATTTTGTAGTGCTTGAAAAACCTGGTATATGGATATTTCAATTTGTCTTTATTACATTTATCCTCTGTTTATTCTCGTATTCTTGAGAAAAGAAGAACTTGTCCATTGGGTTTTGATTTTTTCATTTTATGGCTTCCTTTTATATTTCAAATTATGGTTTTTGCGAGTGACATATGACTTTATGAAGTTATTCATAAGAGCATACCTGCTTAACTAGATGGGCCCAATTGAAGATGCCAGAAAGTTGAGCATACTCAGAGAGATCCTCATCATGTGAATTTTTTTGGAGTTATTGTCCTTGGAAATTTGAAAGTTAAATTTGCAGGAAAATGTGGCTTTGGCGAAGTTGTCAAATGCAAAAATTTGGTAGACAAATGCATTTATGCAATTAAGAAAATACCACTTAAGAATGACCAGGAAGAGCGCAAAAAAGTGTTGAAGTGAGACAAATTTGATCTTTTTGATGACATCTAGATATTTTGAATTTCTCTTTTCTAATTTTTTTCTAAATGTATAGTGAAGTGCTTGCTCTATCGATAATGGAACACCAACATATCGTTCGCTATTATTAGGTTAAAAAAAATTAATCCTTCTACTCTTGTTGCTATACACTTAGATTGCACTCATAATATATAATCTCAACTCCTATCTTAACTATTAATAATCCACTTTTGTAGGCATGGATTGAGGAAGGCTATGTAGATGGAAAATCACAAAGCGACCAAGATTTGTCATCCTCAGATGATTCAGACAAACCGACTACAACATTATATATTCAAATGGAGTTCTACCCCTCGTAAGCATTTCTACTAGGAAAAATTACAGTCATAGTCTTTAAAGTTTGTCTCATGTATCAATTCAATTTTTGTAATTTCTAATTGCATCAATTGTAGTTTTTAAAAAATTTCACTCTCTATTAATATAACACCTATGTGAAAATTGAATTAAGATCAATGGGTAAAATAGTGTTTATTTACTCTTTTTTAAAAGAATAATAAAATTGAGGGGTTGTCATCCAATTTGATGGTCAATTTCCCTTTCAATATATTATATTTTCTCGTTGATTTATATTCTACTTCATAAAATGTTATAAATCGAATTAAATTAACACAATAAACAATTAAGGGACAACATTAATACAATAAAAATTATAAAGATCAAATTAAAACCACATGCAAAAATTACAGTCATATTTGCATCTTTTTAATGTATGATAGTAGTTGCTTGTAGCAAGACTTGGGGGGTCAATTTAATTTTGGAAAAAGAATAGTTGACAATATAGGTTGGATTTCTGTTTTTTAACATGAAATAGAGGATTAAAATTAGTGAGATCTCTATTTTCAACTACTTAATTTATTGTATTTAATTTTTTTGGTATAATGGAAACTAGACATCAACACAAAAAGGGAAGGGGCAATAATACTTTTGAATATTTGCCAACCATAAGTTGAGAGACTAAAGACTGCATCAAAATGTGAACATATCCTTGTTGTGTCATTATTTAATACCTTTTACATATACAAAATCTCTGTGCCCGCGTGAGACTTGGGCTCCATTTGTTTTCACCAAAAAAAATTCAAAAGTTTGCGATGCAGATTCTCAAAAATGTATGATAGTAGTTTAACTATTTAGTTTAGTTAATGTTTTTTTTTTACGTGCTATGTTATTCAAATGATATGTGTTTCAGGATTTTGCAAGCACGATTGGATTTGTCCAAAGAGTTGGACAATCAGATTGATCAAGATACAATTTGGCGTTATTTTCGCCAAATTGTCGAAGGTGTGGAGCATATCCATCGTTGGGGCGTCATTCATTGCGATCTTACTAGAGTGAACATTTTTCTGGACAAAAACAATAATATCAAGGTTGGTGATTTCGGTTTAGGCACTCAAATAATTTTATTTTTTAAAAAATTTTAAATTATTATTAATGTGGAGATAAGGTTTGGAAATACTCTTTGAATTTTGTAGGATGCTCTTGATCTTCAGCTAGTCACCTGAAAAGGAATGAACACTCCGGTCGGGGGTGCCGAAATTAGCACTTCGACGGATAAGTCAATGTATACTCTCTGGGTTGCTTATATCTCAAGTTAATCTTACTTTTTCTCACATACTTTTTCTCAGCTGATACTCTTCTTATTTATAGTCATCCTTGATGTTGATGGTTGGGCCCACCTTTCGTCCAACGAATAATCGCTCATTCGGCTACCTGTTCGTACTCAGCCCGGTTCACAACTGATTCTTCGGCCGATCTGGTTATTCGGCCTCTATCCCTCTGGGATAGAGCCGTATAGTACATAACTTGATTTCTTTCTTTAAGTTATTCGGCTTCCCTACGTAATAATTATTATTCGGCCCCCACAATTGCCCTTCAAACGTCTTATTAATGTCAGTTAGGCGGCATGTTTGATCTTGGACTTAGAGGGTAAAAAAATACGGCGGTTTCCCTTATTCCAATGCAAGCGTCAAAACGCTTACTCTTTTTAGGCATCATTACAATCTCCCACCCCTTCGTACGCTTCATTCATTTAATACAATTTGAAACCGTGTTGTCTCTTTGTTTGTATGTTTTTTTTCGAATGCACAAGGTTTCTCGTTGCCTGTCAATTCACCTCCCTCGCTTCACGCCCTCTGTAACTTCTTTCCGTTCTTCATTTTCCTCCTCATTTCTTGTAAGTTTTTCTCTCTTCCATTTCGACTCCCTTCTCCTTGTTTGTTTTCTGTTTAGAGTGTCCACTTCACCTGCTATGATGGTGAAACATTTGAGAGCCCTTCTTTCCGCGGATCGAGTCTCTGGTTTCCGTCGCCATTTTTCTATTCCTGATGACGTCCATCTGTCACTCGTGGCAGAGAATGTGATTGACATAGAGAGGAATGATGAGAGTACAATCGTTTTTCCTCTCTTATCAATCGCTGAGGGCGAAATCCGTTTCCCCCTTCATCCACTTTTGAGGGCTGTCCTTCGCCATTGGGGTTTAATCCCTTCTCAGCCGAACGTAAATTTTTACCGAATAATAATGGGAATTGTAGAACTAAACCGACGCCTTAGGCTTAGCCATGGAATCCCTGCCATTCGGCATTGTTATGCCTTGGCCAAATCCTCTGGCAGGCAAAGGCGCTACTTTCTCAAGGCCAAGGACACTGACCATCATTTGGTGACTATGTTTGCCAGCTCTGGCAAGCGTGTTGATGATGTCATGGTCGTTGTCCGTGGCAACTGGGAATTCGGTGAGGGCAAAGATCGTCAAAATCTAGTGCCTAGGCGAAGGGGCGAACCAGGTGGCCGTTTAATCCCCCATGAATTTTTATTAAATATTTACCTGGTTCAAATTCTACATATTTATCATGTTATTTATGCAAGAAATGATTTGAAAAAGGTTCTCGTTTTGGCCGACGACGCTATACTTGCGCAGATCGGAACTGTACCCCAGTTCTTTGGCCGTCTGAATCTCCAGAAGCAAGGGAGGGCGGCCCACATTCTTCTGAGATACGAGCCAACCTACATTACTTTTTCGACTGCAGATAATATTTCGATTCCAAGGGGTGAACAACACCTTACGGCGCTTATTTTTCCGAGCTTTAAGAACCTTAGGTAGATTGGTTTTGAGGCTTCAGACTCAAAGCCAGCGGACGAACAAGCAGCCGAAGGAGTCGCTGAGCAGCCGAATCAACCATCCTTGGACAGATCCAACAGACTAGAGGAGGAGGTTGACGCGGCACTAAATTTGGCTTTTGAAGAAGCCGGCCTCGATCCTCCATCCACAGAGAGAGCAAAGGCCGATGCCGAAGCAGATAAGGCCAAGACTACTGACCTACTGAGATTAGCCACCGAGGAAAGGGCGAATGCCAGCGAAGAAGCGCTCAAATTGGCCAATGAGACGATTGTCAAACTGGAGGCCGATTTGGAAGAGTCGAAGAGGGTGATGGCAAACGTTGAATCCGAGATCTCCAAGTTGTTCCAATCTGGCAAGGATGCGGCCTTGGAGAACTATGTAGAAGAAGTGCCAAAGTTCGAGAACAGGGGGTTCAAACACGGCTGGCTCAAAGCCTTAGCTACCGCTAACGTGGTATCAGAGCAACCGATTCCATACGAGCAAGTAGACGTTGAGCCGCTGGAGTCTGACCCTGAAGACTGATCTAGAGTCAAAGTGTTTTTGATTTTGTTTTGGTATCGTGTGTATGTAGGTTTTGTTAGATTTGTTACATTTTTGACTATTTATTTTTGTAAGAAGCTAATGTAGGGTAGTTTTCATTTGTAAAATGACTTCTGTTTGTGCTCAGTTTATGAATGAAATTTGCTTTTGCCTTTCTGCCTAATGCATGTGCTTGTTTACGGCTAAGTAAGATGTAAAAACATGAATTTATGAATGAAAATTGCTTTTGCCTTTCTGCCTGATGCATGTGTTTGTTAACGGCTAAGTAAGATGTAAAAACATGAATTTCTGAATGAAACAAACTACTGAATTAATCTAGTGCAAAAATAACTGCATAGCACTGCGACTTTGCCAAATATATTAATGAATCTGCCCTTGCCCCAGCAAGTTCATGGACACGGCCGCCGAATGACGGTAGTTCAGGGAGTGTGTCACGACCCAAACCTGCCCCTATGGGTTTAGCATCGTAACTGGCCAGTAATCCTTCGATTACCAAAGGCCTCTTGGCATAATAATATATAGTAGGGGCTGCGGAAGCAAATAATCAAGACATATATAGTCCATAGAGCCGTGAGGACATACATGAAACAGATAACTTAAAACTTTATAACAATGTTACAACTTACACATCATTTCCCAACTTACAATATCAGACATTTTGACCAAACACAACATAGCATAAACATAGCCTATCATGTTTACAAAAACAGCCATGAAACTTGACTTCAATTGGAACCTCCTCGGGAGGCACAATGGTTGGCTGACAAAACTGAAACTTAGGCCGTCAATTCTGGGCCTGGTCACGTGCCTGCTCACCTACATACATAATATAAACAGTGAGCGACAGCCTAGTGAATAATAACAAAGTAAAGACTTTAATGAATGATGTCCATAACTTGTCTCACAACATTTCAGGATCATAATTAGATAGTGAAATAGAATCATAGTCTTATCCTTGTTCAATCATGTGTGGTACATCCATTAGCCTAAAACATGTCTCTTTGGTCAAGCATATCAAGTTCCATAAAGGAACCTTCGGTACCGGGTATCATATCTCATATAAAGGCCACGGTATTGTTTCCTTCGGGCGAAGGCCTGTGCCACAGTATTGTTTTCCCCCAGCGAGGGCCTAGGCCACGATATTATCCCTTGGGATAGGGCCTCATGACCATAAGCCACAGTATTATGTCCCCTGGGTGAGGGCCTCTGCCAAGGATACCACAATTACATTTCAAAGAAAAATTTGGACATTCAAAGAAAAATTTGGACATTCATTCATTCATACAAAACGTAGTATTTCAGAAAACTGATCATTTCATACCATTAGAAAGTAATTAAAGTCAAACATAACTTTACAGAGTTATTACTCACAGATAATTGGTAGCTCCAATTAGATGGCAAAGTGGGAAATTCACTTATTCTGAGGCACGTGACCTACATAACATGGCAGATTCTTACATTGAATACACATGCTTGGATTGTATATAACTTATTCTAGTTGTTCTTAGCGTGTTACTAGCCACTAACCTCATATGGAGTCTTAAACATGGCCTAGGAATGCCTAGGATGGAAAGAGGATGCAAAAATGCACTTGGAAACATTTCTCAAATTTTACTGAAAATAGGGTCCACGCTCGAGCGTGGCCTTTCTCGCTTGAGCGGACGTACAAGATGTGAAGGCTCGCTCGAGCGTGGCTTTCCCAGCTCGAGCGGACTGCAAAACTCGACAAAAGTACTGGATGCATGATTTTCACGCACGACGAACGCTCAACCCCCGCTTGAGCGTGAGACTCAAACCTTCGCTCGAGCGTGAACTCCCTCGCTCGAGCGGACTGTAAAACATATGAGCGGACTGCAAAACACATGAACTTCTGGGCATATGCATTTCACGCTCGAGCGTGACTCTCGACGCTCGAGCAGAAGTGCATGTACTCAAAGTGTACACTCGAGCATGAAGTCCTCCGCTTGAGCATGGATCAAAAATCTAGAATTTCCAGATTGATCCTCAAGCACAAAACTCAACCTTTAAAGCTTCAAACTCGATTTTTCTGGGCCAAAACTTGAGAAAATACATAAAGACCCTAAAGCAACATGAATTAAAAATATTTCAAGAAACCATGGCCCAAAGGCATGCCAATTGTACAAATTTCCAACACAAACTTTATGAATATTTCATTAATACAACATGCATGAACTCCCTTGAATTCAAACACTCCAAAACATGATCAAACTTGGTAATTTAATGGAAAACGTGATGAATGACCAAAATGTAAGTGAGGTTAACATATGCATGAAAGAAGTCTTTGAAATCATGCTCAATTTGAAAGAAAATGCACATGCATGCATGGATTGATCTACCTCTCTACTCCTTAAGCTTGATTCTTACATCTTATAGTTCAATTTAGTTGAATTCATGTATGGATTAACTCAACTTCAAGGCTAAAGGCTTGGTTTCATACCTTAGATGTTCAATTGGGCTTTAGGTGCTAGAATCTTGAACTAGATGAACAAATCTTCAAGTTTTCTTCTTTTCTCCTAGCAATTCCCTCCTTGTGAATTCAATCCTTGAACCTAGGACCCAAATCCTTCAATTCTCTCTCATTCTCACGTTTTTCTTTTGTAGAATAGGCTTAAAGGTGTATGTAAGTGGATGAGAAGAGGTGAGTGGGCTCACAAAAGAAATGGTGTTTAATTGGCTAAAGTCAAAGGCAATTAAGTGGGATTAATTTAATCTTATTTAATCGATCCGAAATGAATTTTTCAATTGAACCTACTATAAAATCCTAAAAATTCTAATTAACACATAAATCAAATCAATTTATGTATCGGATGCCGATAAGGCCTTCAATTTGCAAATCAAAACTAAAACATAAACAGATCTTTCTACGCTAAACAGATAATGCAATACACATGTCATTAACTCATGATTTCTTCTTAATCACTTGTTAGGCACACTTAAGCAAGAATTAATGTTAATTAAGGGTCGGGGTCGTTACAGATTGGCTGGGGTACAATGACAATTCGGCTCTGAGCTCTGACACTTAGGCCGAATAAATTAATGAATCTGCCCTTGCCCCAGCAAGTTGATGGACACGGCTGTCGAATGACGAAGTTTAGGGATTGGCTGGGGCACAATGACAATTCGGCTCGTAGCTCTGATATTTAGGCTGAACAGATTAATGAATCTGCCTTTGCCCTAGCAAGTTCATGGACACGGCCGCCGAACGACGACAGCTCAAGGATTGGCTGGGGTACAATGACAATTCGGCTCTGAGCTCTGATACTTAGGCCAAATAAATTAATGAATCTGCCCTTGCCCCAACAAGTTGATGGACACGGCCGCCGAACGACGGTAGCTCAGGGATTGGTTGGTGCACAATGACAATTCGGCTTCGAGTTCTGATACTTAGGCCGAATAGATTAATGAATATGGCCTTGCCCTAACAAGTTAATGGACACGACCGCTGAACAACGACAACTAAGGGATTGGCTGGGGCACAATGACAATTCGGCTTCGAGCTCTGATACTTAGGCCGAATAGATTAATGAATCTGCCCTTGCCCTAGCAAGTTCATGGACACGGCCGCTGAACGACGGCAGCTCAGGGATTGGCTGGGGCACAATGACAATTCGGTTCGTAGCTCTGATATTTAGACCGAATAGATTAATGAATCTGCCCTTGCCTTAGCAAGTTGATGTACACGGCCGCCGAATGACGAAAGTTTAGGGATTGGCTGGGGCACAATGACAATTTGGCTCGTAGCTCTGATATTTAGGCCGAATAGATTAATGAATCTGCCCTTGCCCCAGGAAGTTCATGGACATGGTCCCTGAATGGCGACATCTCAATGATTGGCTGGGACACAATGATAATTCGGCTCCGAGCTCTGATACTTAGGCGAATAGATTAATGAATCTGGCCTTGCCCCAACAAGTTAATGGACACGGCCGCCGATCCACGTCAGTTGGTGGTGTAGAGCATTGAAGGGAACGCTTTGGGAACACTGCACCTGCGATGAATAAGAAGGGTGGGGGCTGCATTCGTTTAGGGTCCATATTGGTATCAAAATTTGGCAAATCACAGAAGGGAGAAGAGTAGTGGGTTTGAACTAGATGTCTAAAAGGCTATTCTTCAATAGCAGATGAGAGGATAAGACACTGGCTGAGCTGGATTTAGCGATGGATCGAAGTGGAAAACCATTGCGAACGGGAAGTAGGACGTCGGGGGAGCGCAAAAGGCGCCATTCTCCGCGTCGTCGAAGTAGGTCACCTAGGAAGGAAAGGCAACAGCGGGGGAACTCCCCTCGCTCGCGAAGTAAGACCAATGGGGCACTACGCCCGTTGAGCTTTTCAGTCTTCGTAGGGAACAAACCGATGATAGAGGCGAATTCTATCATTCGCGATCCAAACATGGCAGTGGAATTTGCTTGACAGATTTTTTCGCCGGAAGTCCAGCGGTCGATGGTTGGGCGACCTAATTTTGAAGTTTTTTGGGAGGGCGTCCATGGAGCGGTGAAGGGACTTTACACTTCATATGAAATCGACATGCGTCTCTGAGCCGTGCGGCGGGAAATTGAGCAGAAAGATGAGCACATTAGGAATTTAGAGGGGCGCGTAGAGAGAGCCGAGCGAGAATTAAAGCAGGCAAAAGCTGCCGAACATCATTCGGCAAGTCAAGGTAACTCGATTATAGAGGAGAGGGTGACCCAACGACTCTAAACCAGGCCATTGCTGACCGAGATACGGCGAGCATGTTCGCTAAAGAAGCGATAAGGATGAAGGCCTATGAAGAAGGATTCTTTGACGGTCAGAAGATTGGTATAGAGAAGACGAAGGAAAAGCTGGCCGAAGAGGTCTGCCGATGCGAAAATCGTGGATTCAAGCATGGGTGGGCCAAGGCTCTACAGGCATCAGGCATTAATTTGGCGTCGCCTCTATACCAGTGCTATAATATGCCCTTCGCGGCTTTTGAAGCCGAGAAGACTGACGACGAGGATGGTGCCGAATAATACATTCAAGCATGGGCATTGATTCAAGCATGAGCCAAATAATAATTATTATTACTATTATTGTTTTTTTTAATGAAACACATGTAGTGAATGAAACAAATCAAAGATATGCATGGCCTATTGCAAGTTTGATCCGAATTATGTATTTACGATCTACTAAATGAAACATCTGATTTTGAATGTCTCTATATTGTTTCGATTGTTGCTCGTAAATTAAGTCATGACCATCGATAATTGTTAATCGTGTTTGCATCGGCCAACTGCGATGTTGATGAAGTGCTCTGAATCCGGAGGCTTATTTGGCCCAAACGTGTCATTCGCGGATGGGGCTCCGAATCCAGAGGCTTTTATTTTGGCCAATCGTGTTATCTACGAAGAGTGCTCCGAATTCGGAGGCTTATTCGGTCCAAACGCGTCATTCGCGAATGGGGCTCTGAATTCGGAGACTTTTATTTTAGCCAATCGTGTTATCCATGAAGGGCGCTCCGAATCTGGAGGCTTATTCGACCCAAATGCGTCATTCGTGGATGGGGCTCCGAATCCGGAGGCTTTTATTTACCGAACTAAATTTCATATAGCGAGGAAATAAGAGGCTTTGCATTGTTAAAGTGAAAGTTATACACGGCGAACATTCAAAATAAGTTAACATGCCCCACAAATTGGGTTAATGATAACATTTACGCAAATGTGTGGAATTCCAAGGACATGGCAAACTTCTCCTAGACATGTCCTTAAGCCGATATGCCCCTGTACCGGTGATTGATTCAACCTGATATGGGCCGTCCCAATTGGGACCTAGTTTTCCGTCAGCGGGGCTCCTAGTAGCGGGCATAACTTTCTTGAGGACCAATTCTCTAGGTATATAATGTCTTAGCTGCACGCGTTGATTGTATGATTTAACGAGCTACTGCTGATACCACGCCATAGATGCGAGGGCAAGGTCTCGGCGTTCCTCGATCAGAGTCAAATGCAATGCTAACATCATGTCATTACGGCCCAAATTAAAGACCTTCGTTTTCAAAGTGGGTAAGCCAATCTCCAGGGGGATAATTGCATGGGTTCCAAAGCATAGGGCGAATGACGTTTCCCCAGTAGAACTCCTTGGTGTAGTTCGATGAGCCTACAACACATTGGGGGGCTCTTCGACCCACCTGCCTTTAGCTTTCTCTAGCCGTTTCTTGATGCCGTCCAAGATGGCTTTGTTGGAGGCTTTAGCTTGACCATTGCTCTGTGGATAAGCCGGGGTGGAGAAATAGGGCCGAATACCATACGTGCTGCATAATTCTCAATAGACGCCATAATCAAACTGGGTGCCGTTGTCTGAAATGAGTGCTCTCGGAATGATGAATTGTGTTATGAGATTTTTCCATATAAAATGGCTAACATCAGTATCTCGAATGTGTGTTAGTGCCTCTGCTTCGACCCATTTTGTGAAGTAATCTGTCGTGGCAATCAAGAATCACTTGTTCCCTGGGGCCTGTGGCAATGGTTTGACGATATCAAGTCCCCATTGAGCAAACGACCAAGGACAGGTGATTGAGCTTAACTCCTAAGTAGGAAAATGAGTTAAAGGGGAAAACTTCTGGCACTGTTCACATTTCTTGACATAACACTCGGCATCAGCTCTCATGGTCGGCCAGTAGTACCCCTGTGTTATAGTTCGATGAGCCAAAGAACGCCCACCAGAATGAGCACAACAACTACCTTCATGTATTTCAGTCAAGAGTTCTTTGACTTTATCCAGATGAACGCATTCCAGGTATGGACCACAAAGGGAATTTTTGTAGAGCTTTCCTTGTAGATCTAAGTAATATCGCAGGGCTTTGCTTCGCAGTTTGTGCGATTCTTTCTTGTCCATCGGGAGCTGCTCGGAAGATAGAAATGCAGTGATAGGGTCCATCCAACTTGGACCTGATTCTATGATATTGATCTGAATTGACTCTGAGGGGGCAATGCTCAGCTCAGGGATAAATCCTACTTCAATTGTCTATTTGATTTCTGAGTTGATGGCGGAGGCTAGGCAAGCTAGGGCATCTGCATGTGTGTTCTAATCCCCGGTTATTTGATTCAATTCTTGATGGTCGAATTTTGCCAGAAAGGAGTTCGCCATTTTCATGTAGGCTGCCACACGGTCATTTTTGGCTGCGTATTCCCCCTTCAATTGGTTGATGACTAGCTTTGAGTCGCAGAAGATAAGCAGATGCCAAGCACCAAGGAGAAGTGCATTTCGTAAGCCGATTAACAATGCTTTGTATTCGGCCTCATTATTCGATGCTTCGAAGCCCAATTTGACAGCCTGCTCGATTATTGCCTTGTCGGGAGCCATGATCACTACGCCCGCCCCACTGCTACATTGGTTGGATGACCCGTCACAATACAATTGCCAAATGTCCCCGATGTAAATTCTCTAGTTCGGCTTAGGTTGAATTTGATTAGGCTTAAAGTCGATGAGACACCTAGAGAATTCAGCCACAAAGTCGATGAGCACTTGCCCCTTGATTGAGGTTCTGGATAGAAATTAGATGTTGTACTAGCCGAGTTCAAGAGCCCATTTTGAAACGCACCCTGACGCTTCCGCGCTACGGAGCACTGACCGGAGGGGGTAGTCCATTAGTACCCCGATGCTATGCCCCTGAAAGTAATGCATCAGTTTTCTTACTGCCATAACGAGAGTAAGGACGAGTTTTTCCAACAGAAGGTAACATGTTTCGGCGTCAGCCATTACTTTGCTCACATAATAAACTGGCTGCTGCTCCTATAATTCTTCCTTTAACAATACGGCGCTGACTGCCCGGTTGGAAACTGCCAGATATAAAATGAGCAGATCACCTGCCGAAGGCGCTGTCAAGAGTGGAACTAATTGGAGGTAAGTCTTCAAACCGTCAGCAGCGGTTTCGCACTCGGGGGTCCATTCAAAAGCTTCACCCTGCCGAAAGGTATGAAAGAATTGTCGGCAGCGATCTGTGGAACGACTGATGAACCTATTGAGTGCGGTGGCCATTCCCATTAGCTTCTGAACCTCTTTGATTGACTGAGCAGAGACAAGTTCAAGAATTGCTGTGATTTGCCTTGGGTTGGCTTTGATTTCGCGGTGGTTAACAATGAAGCCAAGGAATTTGCCGGATCCGATGTCAAATGCACATTTGGAAGCGTTCAGTTTCATTTTGTATTTGCGAAGAATGTCGAATGTCTCTTCCAGATCGGCTAGATGAGTTTGCTCTTCTTTGGACTTCACCACCATATCGTCGATGTATACTTCCATGGTACGGGCGAGTTGCTCCTTGAACATGGCTATCACTAGTCTTTGGTAGGTTGCTCTTGTATTCTTCAGCCCGAACGGCATAACCTTATAGCAATAGGTTCCTCTTGGGGTGAGACATGCAGTTTTTTCTTGGTCTTCCGAATGCATGGCAATTTGATGGTAGCCTCTGTAGGCATCCAGGAAGCTCATACGTTGATGATGTGCCATTGCATCTACGAGTTGATCTATTCTGGAGAGGAAAAAACAACCCTTGGGACAAGCTTTGTTTAAGTCCGTGAAAGCCACACAAACGCGCCAAGTTCCATTTTTCTTCTTCACAACTATAGCATTCGACAGCCATGTAGGATAGGTCACTTCGCAGATTGCCCTGGCATCAAGCAACTGATCAACTTCTTCAACAACGGCAGCAGTGTGTTCCGCGGCTGACTGCCGGCTTTTCTGAATAATTGGCTTACATTGGGATCAACGTTTAAGCGGTGCTGGGACACAGATGGATCCACCCCCAGCACCTCATATAGTGACCATGCGAATACATCAAGGTTGCCGAGTAAGAAGGATATTAGCTCTTGCCTGTCAACTTTATTCAGATAAGCGCCGACCATGAAGAACATGCCAGGATTCCCGTCAATTTCTACCCGATCCAAGGCTCCGGTTGCCTTTTCACTTGGGAGCTGCCCTACGTCGTCGAGGCTTTTCCGATCCGGCACCACAATTGAATTCACTTCCAGCTCCCTTGGTGTCTTTGTAGTAAGAAAATAACACGCCTAGGCTTATTTCTGGGAACCTCGAATTTGCTTTATGCCGCGTTCAGCTGGAAAGCAAAGTTGTTGATGATATGTGTTTGGCACGACCTGCATGGTATGCAACCAAGTTCGTCCCATGATGAGGTTATACGATGAAGGAAGCTTGACAACCAAAAATTCTACGTCTACTGATTGGGAGCCCGCCCGAACTGGTAGTGTGATTTTGCCCAAAGGATATTCCAGATTAGCGTTGAAGCCGAAAAATGGATAATCAGCTGCAGACAGGTCCTCAGTGAAGTCGAGTTTAACAAAGGTCTTGAAGTACATTACTTCCTAAGTGCTTCCCTGGTCAATGAGAACACATTCAATGGTGAATCGGTTTACGCGTAATTCGATGACTAAGGGATTAGTGTCGGGGAGCGCTACGCCGACCAAATAAGAATCATCGAAAGTAATACTCGCAGCTTCATGGGGCCGTTTCCCTGGTGTGATTTGTTTTTGGGGGTCAAGATGCGACTGAATTGTATGTACCGTGGATGCCGTCGGCAAGCTGTATATCATATGAATTATGCCAAGTGGAGGTGAATCCTGCCGTATAGCTACTGTTTTTGTTGAATTGTTCTTTCAGACATGTTGCATAAGCCGATCGTCTTGTACCAATTCCTCAAGGTGGTCCTTCAACGCATAACAACTATCAGTATCATGACCATGGTCTTTGTGATACTCGCACCGCCTATCCCGTCTTCTCGTGTCAGGAGGTCCCACCATCTTAGGTAGCCATTTAAAGAATGGAAGGTGTTGAACTTTAGACATAACTGCATTGATTGGCTTTGATAACTCGTATATTTCTTGTCCGCACGCCTTATGCGCCTGCTATCCACTTGAAGTTGTTCGTTAGCTCGATGTGAACATTGGTCATTTGATCAGCGCGAATCTCGTCTTTTATCTCGTCTAGCCCGATTCCGTGGTTCAGGGCTCCGTGTTGGTATAGAGTCTATCGGCTGAACGATTTCAGATAGGGCCGTCTTGTTGGCCTTGTGTCCGTCTTTGACTCGTAGGGCATTATCTTCCACTTTGCAGTATTCCTCGACTTTCTTCATTAATGACCATACTGTTTTGGGGGGCCGTCTGGTTAAGGAGCTGCGGAGGGCACTGTCAGGATGCAACCCCATCTTAAAGGCGGTGATGGCCATGGAGTCATTGTAGGCCTCATCTACTAGATTAAAGCATTCCCAATAGCGCCCTGAATACGCACGAAGGGTTTCTCCTGGTTGAATTTGCATTGCCCAGAGAGAATCAGCTTGCTTCAGCTGGACCTCATTGCTGATGAACCTTGCCCTAAAGGATTTTTAGAGTTGGTGGAAACTCTTAATCGATGATGGTTCCAATTTATAATAGCATTTGAAGCCCAATGGTCCCAAACTACTCGGAAATATTCGACACATGAGGGCCTCGTCGTCTGTATGAAGTGTCATGACTTGCTTATAATGACGAATGTGATCAGTGGGGTCCGATTTTCCATCGTATAGGGTGAACGATGGAGCTTTGAACTTTTTGGATAGCATTGCCTTTGCGATCCATCGCACAAAGGGGTCATGTTGATCCTCTTTGTCTGAATCATTTCTTCTTTGCTTATTCCGCGCACGCGGACTTCTTCCGAAAAAATTAGAGACTTCGACTCGTCCCTTTTTTTTGGATTCTAAGGATGATGAATCGGAATCATTGCCACTATCATGTCTCCGAATTCGAGGTCGTTGACCATCCTTTCCCAAAGGTCGTCCCTGATCTTGGCACGCGGCCTGTTGGGATTTTTCCACCTCCAGGGCCAAATCCTGTCGAAGGCGCTCGTTCTCAGCCATCATGTTTTCTAGCCTTTGTTCGTTTTGCTTTGCCTGATCCATAATCGCTTGCATTGTCTCATGTGCTGATGTCGAGGGTGAGGTCTGGGCAACTGAGTCGAAGTTCAAGGCCCTTCGTGCGGCAATGTTCTTTGGCCTAAACATCTTTCTTGGAGTGGTATCATCTCGTGGCGTAAGGACATCAGTGACTACCGGAGGATCTTCTGTCACACCCGCTATGGATGTGCTTGAGTATTCTCACAGACGGCGCCAATTGTGGAGATAAGGTTTGGAAATACTCTCTGGATCTTGTATATACTCTCTGGGTTGCTTATACCTCAAGTTAATCTTACTTTTTCTCACATACCTTTTCTTAGTTGATGCTCTTCTTATTTATAGTCGTCCTTCATGTTGAAGGTTGGACCCACCTTTCGTCCAACGAATAATCGCTCATTTGGCTACCTGTTCGTACTTGGCCCGGTTCACAGTTGATTCTTCCGCCGATCTAGTTATTCGACCACTATCGCTCCGGGATAGAGCTGTATAGTACATAACTTGATTTCTTTCTTTAAGTTATTCGGCTTCCCTACGTAATAATTATTGTTCGGCCCCCACAATTAATTATAGCACTTTTATACTTTTACGATAATTTCATTTTAATTATTTCATTTTTAATTTTGACAATCAACCCTTCACACTCTAAATCAAGTTAAAATATCACTTTTACGTTACGCCATTCATGGTTTA
This sequence comes from Camellia sinensis, assembly GCF_004153795.1. Lineage (NCBI taxonomy): Eukaryota > Viridiplantae > Streptophyta > Magnoliopsida > Ericales > Theaceae > Camellia > Camellia sinensis. Next base: position 170,872 of record NW_021027022.1, on the reverse strand, counting down.
TAAGGTTGACGAATTGTAACTTGAGTTAAATTGTAAAAGGTTTACTATCACAATTGAAGAATAAGATTATAATAAAAATATAGAGATACCAAGTGTAATTAACTTTTTAAATAATTTTTCGAATTTAACTTTAATTTTTATATAATTTGTTTTCTTTCTTCTAGCCACCTTTGTAACCAACGGTGTGAGCGTTGAAATTTCAGGAGGGGTCGGGAATATGGCATATCTGGCACCGGAGTTGATTGCGTAGGAGAAGGTGAAGACGACGGCAAAGGCGAATGATACAATTTCCATCACTCAAAGCGCCGATATATTCAGTGTAAGTTTATTGTTATGTGATCTCTTGTATCAGTTCCAGATTGATAGCGAGAGATTCACACTTTTTAGAGATATCAAGGAGGGGTCCTCTCTAGATAAAGTGAAACCCATTCTGTCTGATCTTTTTGATTTGAATTCGCTTCATCAACCTTCTACGACTGTTCTACTACAGAGAGATCTACCTTGGGGAGGTATCTTTTAATTTTAATTTACCAAAACTAAATTTTGATAGATGTTTTAGATTGACTTATATATATATGTATATGCACATCAATTGCAGATGACCGTTCAAATTATGTGAAGGAGCTTGAGTCCAAGATACACTTCTTACAGAAGAAGGTATGCTGATAATAAATTAATCTGTTTCCTTTATCCATTTTGATATATTGTTGTAATTCTTAAAATAAAATATTCTCTAAAATACAAAATTAGTTTAATTATTATTTTATTGAGATGATTTTGCTAGCTTAGTTTAGTGCTACATGCACTAAAACTCTAATATATTATTTTAAAAGAAATATTATTGAATGTTTAATTATGATCTTTTGACCTCTTATATTTTTAATTAGTAAAGTGTTAATGTCAGAAATTATTCAACCTTTTAATGTAATTAAATCTATTTATGTCATTACATGCCTTACCTATTGCACAAAAAATCTTATTATATACATTAATATTCTATTTGGTTAACTAAATTAAAATGGAATGGAATATAATATAATCATTCTACATGAATGCTCTATTTGGCTGACTAAAATAAAATGGGACAGAATACAATAGGGTGATTCTTTTAACTCTTGTATGAAATGATTATTTTGTTACAATGATGAATGATAATTTCATTTGTAATGTATTATTTATTAATTTTTTAATCTACCAAATATGAGATGGATATTTTAATGGAATAATTAGTTCACTTTATTCTATTTGAGTGCACCAAATAATACCTTAGAGATTAAATTCAAATCAACTTACCCGTTAAACCTATTATTTTAGGTTGATTTACCCTATATGACTTGCCCTCATCCTTCACTATTGTGTGTATCAAGATGCTACGCCTTCTACATTCATGGCATGGAATTATTATTCAATTAGAAAATTTTAATGTTATTTTTTTAGATTTATAACTATAACATCTAACTTTTAAAATTTCATTTTACTATTTAATTTATCTAGGAAGGATGATGGAAGCCACACAGAAGCAAATATGCGAAATGAAAGGGATTCGAACCACAAACATTGTCCAACAGATTGTTTTGGAATTCAGTTTTAGACGATATTATGGTTTTACTGCTTATTGTTTTGGAATTGAGTTTTAGACGATATTTGGTTTTGGTGCTAATTGTTTGGAATTCAGGTTTAGACCTTATTATGTTTCTGTTGCTTTTCATAAAATTACAATAATGAGAAAAATATTTCATCATATAACATTAATTAATGATTCAGGCCTTTTTTTTAAAAAAAAAAAAATTATTGAAGAAAATAAGTAATTAGTTATTAGATTAACGTTTAGGAGAGTTGAACTCGCATCTTCTCTTTGTGAAGACTTAAATCTTGCCTCTCCTTGCACTTGGTAGAACCCAAGATGTCCCTCCCCTTAGCAGAGACTTGGTGGCCAAAGAGCTATCTACACAGGCTACCACCCTTTAGTTCATGATTCAGGCTGTCATACTATTGTCTCAAAGTGTTTTATCTTAGTTAGGCTTTAGTTAATCTTACTTAACTTTAGCTAATTCCGCTTAATTTCTAATAAAACACTCATTAGACTAAAGTCATTAAGCTCATCACTTAGAGTTTACTGAATCATCTAATTATTCAATACTTAAATTCAAAATAAATCCCCTAACTCTTTAACACCTACCAAATTCTCTAAGCTTTTCCACCAAAGATATTCCTATTTACATTCTCCTTTCTAAGTTCCCCACTAAATAGCATATCACATATATCATACAAGCAAGGTTAGATAATTTTCCAATACGAATGAATATATGAATGCTATGTCAAGCAATGCAAGATGTGGGTGTTACAACTGTGGAGGATGAAAATTTGGCCCAAGGAAACTTAGACCCAAGCAGGCCTAGAAAGAGAGGGAAAACCACTACTCGAGATCAAAGTTTGTTCGACGATAGAAAGCCAAAAGGAGCCAATCACCATGATCGGCTCAAACTAGCACAATTTGGCTGATTTATATGAAAATGACTTCGACAAGGGACTCATCCATTCGATGAAATGATAGATATCCAACGGCCAATAGCCAATGCAAGTTGATTGCCAATAGGATGACCTCTGACAGGTTGTCGATTGTCCGATGAGGCAATAAGGGATCTAACGGCCAATAACGAATACAAGTTGGATGCTAATTGGCTATAAAAGAAGGGCCAATCAAGGAGGTAACCAGGGGAAAAAAAAATACCATTACTGTGATAATCCCATCCTGTGTTATGTTGTTGATCTCTAATTATACTTGCGATTATGTGCCTAATATGATTTTGGATGCTAGCATGTGGTTATATGCATTTTTGTATTCGTATCTGTCCATTGTAGAGAAATTTGTTCAGTATTCTGTAATAAATTGAAATTGAGGGCCGTAGAGGCGATGGAAACAAAAATTTACTGTACCGTTGTCATTAGCATAATTTTTAGAGCCTACGGTGAAATTTGATTAAAAATTAATTCAGATCAAATTAATTAGATTAAATTGATTAAACTTAAGTAAGATTGCTTAGCCTTAATCCAACTTAATTAGCCTAAGCTAATCAGCCACTATATATATGAAGAGACTAGTGCTTAGGCTCATAGAATTGAGCTCTTTGTCATCAATGTGCTGAGATTATACACTATAGAGAGAGAAAACACCATTTTAGAGAGAGAAATGCAAGAACTTGAAGGAATTGACATGGAGATTGAAGATTTGGGAAGGTAGGCTCAAGAACTTGCTAGGATTGGAAGAGTTAAAGGCTCTAGGTGAGTTTTTGCAACATAATGTGTGAGTTTAAGTACATAATTATATGAATTCAAGATGAAAATGAAATACGTTGCATGAATTGAGTCTAGAATGAAGAATTGAAGATTAATTCATCCATGCATGTAAGAGATCATTGTGAAATCCCATGTTAAAGTGTAATCTATGCTGGCTAAGTCAAAAGAAAGGTCATTTTGATCATGCATGCACAATTCATGAGGCTATGAACTTGAATTTCACGTATATAAAGTCTTAGAAAAGAAATTACACCAAAATGGGACATGCATGGTGAATTCCACATGTTGAACTTTGATTTGTGTAGTTTGAGCTAATATTTAAGTTTAGTAATGACTATATGAAGTCAAGAGTGTGTCATATTTGAATTTGGAGCCTTCAAGTTGTGTTTTGAAGCTCAAACAGAATTCTGAAAATTCCAGAATTCGAGCAGTTCGCTCGAGCGTACATTTCGAGCTTCCAATACTTTTGTAGACATTGGAGGTTGACTCGAGAGACCAAAAGACCACTCGAGCAGCCATCATTTATTTTCAGTCTTGGCTCGAGTGACCAAGAAGTTGGCTCGAGTGCAAAATGAGAGCATCCAATACTTTTGCAGACCAAGGGGTTCGCTCAAGTGACCAATGTTGCACTTGAGCGAAGTGCCCTGTTTCAGGAAACTTTGAAAAGTTGTATTATGTTCTGATTTCTATTGTTTTTCATTTATGAGTATTCTTATGCATACATTGAGCATCCTAAATGAACTAAAGAGTTAGAAAGAAGCCTAAGAAAGAAAATCGAATTTGAGAACGAATTGAATTTTATTGTAACCCGATTTCTGTATGTGCTATGAATTGTGTAGGGTCAATCGGGAGGACGAATCAATCATCTGAACACAGTGAGTAATATCTTAGTAAAGATATTTTCATGTATGTTATTTTCTAAATACTACCTATGTGGTAAGGTTTCCAAAGTCATGAATTTGTATTATGAATGATTATTCTACTTGTGTGATTCGTAAAAGACTTGAAACATGACTAATAAGCACGAAATTATAAGATTGGACCAAAGGTCGTTTTGTATGAATACACAATGGGCCTAAGACCATTTGGTATGTTTGATGAGAATATGAAATGGGCCCAAGGCCGTATGGTATATTTGACAAGGATACAGAATGGGCTTAAGGCCGTTTAGAATATTTGACAAAATAGACCTAAGGTCATCTTACATATGAATTGGACCAAAGGTTGTTTTGTATGATTATTAAATGGTCTAAAGGTCATTTTGAATAAGGAATTGATTAGACCAAAGATTGTTTTGAATGTGAACACGAATGTGAACATGATCATGATTATAAACGTACGCGTGAATATGAATTTGGAAATGACGGACCTAAGGTCATTTTGTACATGTGATGTGCAGGACCAGTCGGTCATTTGTGTGTGGATCCATTCAATGTGAACATGACCTTGAATTTGAATATGCGCATGAACAAGAATATGGAAATGTTGGACCCGAGGTCATTTAGTATATATGTTATGATCAGTTATGAAAACTGTTTGGATCCAAGGTCGTTTCGTCCCTTCGACATGTTCTAAGTATAATGGATCAGACTCGAGATCATTCCTTTATAATTTGCTTAAGGGAATGAGAATTGTGCTTCATATGTATTAAGTACAAGTATGATTTATGTATATGCGAATCTCGTTCATTAAATAAAAAGTGAGCTAATGCCCAGTGAATAATATATGTGTGAATAGGTTAATGAACGAGATTCGCATATAAAGAGTGAATAATATATGTGTGAATAAGTTAGTTAAAGTTTTTTTAATTTCATAGTAGGACTAGGTTCAAATTTTACTAATAACTTATATATTTTTATTTTTACATATAAAAATATTAAAAATAATAAGAGAAATTTATTGGAAAGTCTTATTTTGGAAACATTTGTACCATTTGGTCCCACGTTTTAAATGGTTGATTGAGAAATTCTTATTGAGTGTAGTGTGTGATCAGTAAATCCTTTTTCAAACATGTATGGGTATTTTTTTTTGGAATGTGTGACAAGTATGGTGTGATATTCCAATGTGGTAGATATTAACGTGATACTTTAACGATAGGACACTCCAAAAAAATTAAAAATTCCTTGGTGTACTTTTTCCAAATGTGACAACGTGACATGTATGATGTGACACTCCAAAATTTTTATTCATCCTTAGTGTACTTTTTCCAAATGTGACAATGTGGAAGGTATAATGTGACACTAAAAAAAATAAAAACTCCTTAATATACTTTTTTTAAAATGTGACAACGTGGCGGGTATGTTGTGACGCTCTAAAAAAAAAAAAAAAACTTCTTAGTGTACTTTTCCTAAATATGATATGTGACACACCAATGTGGTGAACCTAATTTATTTGAATTACTGCGGGTCTTCACGTTACGTGCTAAAAAATAATTGGTAAGGAATTCATGTTCCATACTGCGCGTGTTAAAAACAACCAAACTTTAAAAAGCTACTAGTGCGCTTTTCGAATAACGTGACACACAAACCTCTCACCACCTTCCCCATGCATCTCCACGCCACCTATCCCCCAATTGTACTAACAATGGCAAAATAGTGAACAAATAATTTAAGGGAACAAATAATTTAAGGGACCACTCAGTCACCAAAAAATATTTAGAACCTTATAGATTACAAGTCTACAAAACGGAATTTACTGATCAATTTCCCAAATAATAAACAAATTCATTACGGTTCCATTCAATTCTATCATTAATCAAAATCAAAACTAATGAAAATTGGACCAATACCATCGGTTTAAATGGGATTAAAAAAGTTTACCAATTCCTTAAATTTTTTTAACATCCTTACCAGTCACCAGCCCTTGCACAACCCAAGATGCCCAGCATGGCTAACCTCCCATTCTTGGTCTCCTTCGACTTCAATTTCTTGATGGACTCTTTGTTATTTTTGTTTTAAAAAAGTACGAGAAATAAAAACAAATTTAACACCAAACATCCTTAATTTTCAGAGGGTAAAGACTTTAGATGGTAGAGATCACACACGTTTTGCTGAAAACGAGTCTGGTATAAAATCATATATATATATATATATTATTAAAAGTAGTGTTTTTTTCATATTTATGTGGCATATTATAAGGGCTTAATTTTTTTTTAAGAAAACCACGTCAACATGTATTTTCTTAATTATGTATAGAGTTCTATATAAATCACTACAGGAAAAATGAATTTTAACGACGTTTTTTTAAACGTCACTTTTTTAATTTTTAACGGTGTTTTATAAACGCCGCATATTTTTTAACCAAAACGGCACCGTTTTATAACTGAAGGCGTTTAAAAGCGCCTCCGAATGCGGTAAGAACATGCGCTTTTTGAAACCTTATTATTTTGAAACCCTTATTTTGTATATGAGCCCTTTATCTCTCTCAACCCTTATACGCACACATCTCTCTCTCTCTTAGCGACAAAGAAGATGGAGGAGATAGGAAGAAGCTTCGACTCTCAAAAGATCAATCGGCTGTTCTTGAAGAGAGCTTGAAGCTCAGCACTCTCAATCCTGTAAGTACACATAACACTGAGTTTTAGCGTGAAGCTCAGCTATGGAGGTCAGGTCAGGGGTAGTTTGGTTATTTTACTGAAATCTCTGTGATTTCTTTCTCTCTCTCTCAACCCTTATACGCACATATTTCTCCATCGAAGCTCCTTCTACACCGGTGATTTCGAAGATTCAGATCGATTTCGAGATTCAGAGCGATTTCGAAGCTCCATCATCACCACCGTCTGCACCGGCAAGGTAGCGAGCTCCACCGTCTCTCTCTCTCTCTCTCTCTCTCTCTCTAGATCTATGAAATCAATGTTTTAAGGCATTCTTACTTGATCCTCATTTGCAGAGATTCAGAGATGCAGTGATTCACAGATTCAGTGATTTCAGAGCGATTTCCATTTCGAAGCTCCATCGCCACCACCATCTGCACCGGCGATTTCGATTTCACTAACGTGAGCTCTACCGCCTCTCTCTCTCTCTCAATTTCCTCTCAAATTACTTCAATTTTTTTTGTGGCTTCTCGTCTAATGATCTAAATCTTGTTTTTATTTTTTCATAGTCAAGTTTAAGCTCTGTTCCCTTCCCCTGTCATGTTTAGTTTTTAGTGTTTTGTGGTGCAATAGAATCTTATTTAGAGGTTACATTGATTAGATGGTAGAGGATGCAAATGTTGTTATATTGACTTTTGGTTCTTATCGACTTGGTGTAAGCATATTTATGTTAGCTTTTGTCTCTTTGGGGTGTGAGTTTATTTATTTATTTTTTTAAAAAATAATTTTCTGGTTATCTGAGATTACTATACAGACTGAGTAGAGGTCACAGAAACTGCGTTGCAAGGTTAAGGTTGAGAATTTTCAATTCAGTGCATATGCAGGATTTAGATTTTAGAGTTTAGTATTACAGATTTTTAACATTTTATTAGATAAGATTGGAGGATCCTCTACTGGAGTGTTTGCTTCCAAGGTAATTTCCTGTTTATTTTTGTGTGCTGCATTGTTACAATTTTCTAAAATTCTAGGTCCTGTGTGTTTTCCTTTCTATAGATCACTCAAGCAACGGATGGGAAACCAGTCACTATTGAGCTTATTGATGCCAAGACAAAAAAACCGAAAGATACCTTGGAGTTAATTTTCTGTTATATTGGTAGCAGATTTCATGTTCTATTAACAAAGCGGCGAAATTAAAAGGTCCTTTTCTTTGTGGATGTAATCAAGTAGTGGAAATTGAGGTTTTTATTGTATTTTTGCTCCCATGTAACAATGGTTCTCTGCTTTATGGAGTAAGCTTGAAAACCCAATTTGAGACTTTTCTACCTTACTGTCTGTCCATGCTTTTTTATTTATCTAGTTTGTTGTACCGCACCCTTTATCACAAAATTCGGTTGTTTTGCTACAGGTAGATGCGGCATTAATTGCAACTGGAAGGGGTCCATTTACAAAAGGTCTTGGACTGGAGAATGTATGTTGTGTTAATTGATAATATGCATGAGACAATGCTGAAGTGTTGTATTGGTTTTTTTTGCAGATCAATGTAGTGACACAACGGGGTTTTGTTCTAGTAGATGAGCGTATGCAAGTTATTGATGCAAATGGAAACCTGGTTTGTTATCTATAGATTCCGTCATGAACACAATTTTCTGTATGGTTTTGCAACTGGTTCTTGAAACAATACTTCTACCATTAGGTTCCTCACTTGTATTGTATTGATGTTGCAAATGAGAAAATGATTCTTGCTTATGCTGCCAGTGCACAAAGGATTTCTAGTATGTGGTTATTACCTTGCTATTTGCTATTTCAGGCTATACTTACATTTTACACCTATTGCATATTTAGCATTGCTCTCTTCATATAGTTGTTGAACAAGTCAGTGGAAAAGATCATGTGCTCAACCATTTGAGCATTCCAGCAGCTTGTTTCACTCACCTAGAAATTAGTAATGGTTGGACTCACAGAGGTGAATATCAAATTTTCCAATTCTCATACCAAACCCACAAATAGAATAAAATAAATAAAAAGGGATTTTTATTGTCTCTTTTGTTCTTATTGGGTAGTGAAATAAAAAAGCTTACCCACCATATTCTTGTAATTTACCTATAGTTGACTAACATCTAAAATTTTGCAGCCTCAAGCGAAAGAGAGAGCTGAAATAGAGGGGTTTGAGATAAGTGTTGCCAAGACAAGTTTTAAGCCTAACACAAAGGCTCTAGCAGAAAATGAAGGGGAGGGACTTGCTAAGGTTATATTTCTTAACCTTCTTGATCTCTATAATGCCAGCCTTGTAATCCGGGGAAACTAACAAATTCTCTTTGTCGGAGGTTATAATAGTGAAGTGATGATATTGTTTTAAGCTGAGCCTTCATGAGGTTATAATAATTTATATAAAAAGAGACCATAACCATAAGATTATTTAGGCACATGTGATGTAAGTTTAAGTTTTGTTTTTAATGTTATGATATCTTGTTAAGTTAAGTTTGTGTGTATTAGCTATGTGTGTACATATCTTTGTGTGTTCAAGAGTGTTTGTCTCTTTTGTGGGAGTAGCCAAGGCAAGCAGAGCAGCTACCAAGATGATGTCGAGCTTGGCAAGGAATTGGTATTGTTTTCATGAAACTTTAATGGCCCCATTTTTCTCCGAGTTTTATGGTCTATTTATTTCAAATGGATTTATCTATTTTCTTGCATACACTTTGTTACAAAATATTTTGTGCCTAATTTGACTTTGGTGTATAGTTTACTTGATGGGATGACTATATATGATCCTGTGTTAATTGGCTCCTTCCCTTTAGGTCAATACTTTTCCCCTAACAATGTAATTCTTGTTTGTATACCATTAGTTGAACTTGAGTTGGGCTTTTAAGATCCTGAAACTGACTGTAAATAAGAAAATACCAACTGAATATGGAATTGACAGAGTCAACTGGTTTATTCATTGCAAAATATTAATTTCCAATTACTTATCATGGGTATGGTACATCAGTTGTTGAAAATTGAAATTGATTGATGCTTTCTCTTGTTTGTTGCCCAAATGTTGGTGTCTAGTTATCTGTTTAAATAGAACCAAAGTTTATGTTTGGGGGTAACTTTGTTAATGTTTGGGGTAGAGTGCACAAGCTCAATTGTTGGTATCTAGTTATCTTTTAATTACAAGCGAAAGGCTTGGGGGTGATTGTGTTTTGTTTGGGTTAGAGTGCACAAAAATTTGCTAGGGTTTATTTTGGTTGTGCTTAAAAGATAGCCTCTTGGATTGCCACT
>NW_021027022.1:97959-159840 GCF_004153795.1 Camellia sinensis | reverse complement strand
CTTTCAATATTTTATAGAGATGCTTTACCGGTATCTTTAAAATACCATAAATCGATGTTGTAGGTCCACAGGTGTAATAAGCTTGCTAATCGACATGTAACGTTCGGGCTTGCTGACCCCAATGTTGTGCCATTCCAATTAGTACTTATCATTTGCCATTTGTTTACATGGAACTTATTAATCAACAGGGATTTAATGGCGTTTATTTAAACACCAACTTTTTAAATATTTAATGACGTTTTATAAACGGTACATTTTGTTTTAATTAAAACGGAACAGTTTCACTAATAGAAGACGTTTTTTAAATGCCTTTTCTTTTGTTTTGGTTTGTGCTGTATGCAAATATGTGATAGTGGAGTAAAACCAAACTTGGCCGATTTGTCTTTCACTCACAAATATTAATATATATATATGAAGGAGCTCCAAAGATCTAAATGCTGAACTGGGTGCGATTCAAAGATCTAAAGGTTGTAGATACTTTCCGACAAGAACTGATCTCAAATGACTTGCTACCTGCAAGACATGATTATCATTTAATGTTGAGGTGATCTTCTTTCTTTAACATGTACATATAAAATTCATATACCTACACCCACACCTACACCTACACCTACACCTAGACATACATATATGTATAAAACACAGAAATGGATATGTTGTTGATTTAATATTTCTTTAACATGGTATATATTCGCATACATAAGTATGTGTATACAAGTACTTGGATAGACATGCTCACAAGCCATGGAATATATGTTCTATTCATGGAGGAATTTTTTCTATTTACAATGAATAATCATGCTTTTACATTGCTTTATAAAGTTTATAGGTGATCTTTGTTGTGGAGTTGGCCTGAGATGTATTTTTCTGTGTGGATACATTGACTTCAAGAAATTTATTAGTAGTTAAGATGTGGTAGCTTATTAATTTGTTGCACTGAAACTCAAGGAATTATACTCAGCAGTGTTGATTTTTTTCTTTTTTACTTACTATTTAGGTGTTTTATGTCAATTCACATTCTCTTTCCATGGATTGGTTACTTGGAAGCCAAACAAATATATGGTATTCTTTTGAAGTTGACTCTAGAAAGCCGTAATATTTTTGGCCAGCTTTCAGGTGCTGCTGTAAGACTACAAAAACAGTCCTCTCTCTCTCTCTCCCTCCCCTGACTTACCATTTTTCTACATATAATTCTTATTTAAATTTTAACCTCTGGTAGGGTGTTTGGGAGTCAATCGTGCAATCTTTTTGAGAAAGATCATATTTACCTTGGTGAGGCTGCTCATCTAGTGGTCTAGAATGTTCATTATGAAATGTGAGTGCTCTCGTGATTGTTACTGGTTAATGCTAAATAATAATATTTTCTGGATGTTAGTGCGGCTTATATTATTGATCAATGTAATTCATATTTGAAGACCATATCAGAAAAATCAGGTCAAAGGACTCAACGGCAACTGGCTGAACTAGAGCGCAAGGAAGCTGATATTAAAAAGAAATGCAGCTCTTTCAACAGCTAAATTTGCAGAGGCTTGTCAAGAGCCAGGATTGCAGGTATGATCCTGCATCGCATGCCACTCTACTGATGATGTATATTCCTTTAAGAACGAACAAATTAAGTGTCAACTTTTGCTTTGCAGGGAATAAATGTGTGGTCAGAACAGTTAGAAACTGCAAAGAAATCTCTCCCAAGCACTTTAAGAGGATTCTGGAAGTCTAATGTTGAAATTTTGAACTTGGGGGGGGGGGCATGATTTTAAGTCAAACATGGCTAAAAATTTTGAAAACCCCACATTTGTTGAATTTGAATTTTTTAACATTGTTAAATTTGTTAAAGGTTTTGATTTTTTAAAACCATTTGATATAATGGTTTCTGCTACCCAACGACCACCATGGATTTGTGGTTCACATCAAAAGTTAATTTTGATGAACTGGTTAACAAAAACATCTTATACTTGTAAGTTTGATGGAATAAAAAAAAAATGGCCATATAATGGCCAATACTTGGCCAAACCAATAATGTCCAATGGCCAAATGCTTATACTTTGCATGAAGGCCAATTTAGCTGGCTAATTTTTTAGTGTCAACACATGCCAGTTTAATAGCCGATGGCCAATTGGTTATACTTTGCATCAACAGAAGGCTAGTTAATTATTTTTGTTTATAATTTTTGTTTCAAAATTTGAAGTAGGGCTAAATGTTAGAAGTGTAAGCATATGCCTTGCTTCAATAAATACAAAAGGGCTCAAACTACACTATTTATGGGTACTGTAAAGCCTTAGAAAATACTAGTGATGTAAATCACGCAAGGGCATTGTTTGTACCATAAAATATTTTCTGTCAATTGTGATAAATCATCTTATAAATCTTTAAAATGGATTTCATACTTCAATCCATTTAAATGAGGGGGGCATTGTTTGCATCACATTTTATTTTTCTGTTGAATGTGGCCTATTAATTATGGCAAAGTTCTATTATGATTTTCAAAAAATAACCTCGACCACATTTGTTTTTATTATTTCTGTCGACAGGTATACTGACATAGCGTGACAAGTATGCTAGTAACATGGCATGGAAGAGATGATGATGTGGCTTGAAAAGATTAAATAAAGCCAATAAAAATATTTGTTGAAATCATTTAGAAACTATATGCTAAAATCAGGGGGGGGGGGGGGGGGGATCAATATTAAGTAAAAGAACAAAATCTGCAAGTAGTTTCTATGAAGATATGAGATATGGTTGAATGGAGCAAAGATCAAGGAAGATCATGGATTGATAGCTGCAACATGAGGTGGCCAAGCAAGTATAAAAAGAGGACTTGAAGAATGAAAAAAGAACATCAAACAATCATCAACAACACTCGCAAAGAGTTTATCTAGGAGTAGGTTAACTTAGCATTTTTAGGAGTAGAATAGTGATAGCTTTTTCCAACCCCCCACTTCTCTTCTTTCGTTTTGTTGATTGGTGTATTTTTTCACTTTCATTAGGCTTGTTCTAGTTTTTGTAATTAAAACAAGCGACAATTTGATTGAATAAATACATTTTCTGTTCAAAACCTTCTTCATTTAATTACCTCTAGGGAAGTCCTTAATCTGTTTAAGGCATAGAACTCAACCACAAAACTTGATTTTTATTTGTGTTTATTTAAAGATTGGTTTAAGTCTATCGATCAAATCATTGTCAATTAGGCTTGAACTAAATTTTTACCAACAACAGCAGAGTATTCATAAGCTCAATGGTTCAATTGATGTGATTCAGAGCATGACCCAGTTGAACAAAGTCTATTTGTATTGTAATAACTTTTCGGGTACATTACCAGACATTTCAAGGCTTACGAGTTTGAAGACCTTCAGTGTGAGGGACAATAACATTTCAGGTTAGGTACTAGCATCTTTTGTGAATCTTTCATTACTTAAGGTTGTGAGTTTAACAAACAATTTGTTACAAGGGCCGACCCCAAAGTTTAACTCTAATGTTACGATTGATATGAATAATGGGTCTAATAACTTCTTCTTATCTGATCCTAGAGTTGCTTGTGATCCCCTAGTGAATACATTACTTTCAATTGCAGAGTCTGTTGATTACCCGATAGTGTTTGCGGAGAATCGGAAAAGGGAATGATCCTTGCCATAATGGAAGCATCACAACTATTACCCTTTTGAATTTGAGTTTGACGGGTACGATTTCTCTAAATTTCTCATCGATTGTATTGTAGCAAATATTAATTCTTGCTAATAATAATCTGACCGGTACTATCCCAAATGAACTCATTCATGAAGAGCCAAGGTATGTGGCTCGAAGGGTTAGCACACCAAGTCATGAAGATAATATGACTTTGGAAAATTTTCATAGGCCATTAATGGCTAAAAAAGAAAAACAACCCTGTCTCTTAAAAAAATGTTAAAAATCCACCACGAAGTAATGGTGAAGATTCACTTGGGGGGCATAATTTTAAGCCATAGATGGTTGAAATTATGAACGTGGGGGGGGGGGGATGGTTTAAAGCCAAACATGGCTAAAAATTATGAACAACCCACTTTTGTTGAATATAAATTTTTTAACATTGTTAAATTTGTTAAAAGTTTTGATTTTCTAAAACCATTTGATATTATGGTTTCTGCTACCCAACAACAACCATGGTTTGTGGTTCACATTAAAAGTTAATTTTGATGAATTGATTAACAAAGACATATTATGCTTGTAAGTTTGATGGAATAAAAAAAAAAAGGCCATATAATAGCCAATACTTGGCCAAACTAATAATGGATAACGGCTAAATGGTAATACTTTGCATGAAAGCCAGTTTAATGGCTAATTGTTTAGTGTCGACACAAGCCAGTTTAATAGTTGATGGCCAACTAGTTATACTTTGCATCGACAAAAGGCCAATTAATAATTTTTGTTTCAAATTTTGAAATAGGGTTGAATGTTAGAAGTGTATGGATATGCCTTGCTTTAGTAAATACAAAAAGGCTCAAGCTACACCATTTATGGGTAGTGTAAAGCCTTAGAAAATACTGGTGATATAAATCAGGCGAGGGCATTGTCTGCACAATAAAATATTTTTTGTCGATTGTGGTAAACCGCCTTATAAATCATTTAATTGGATTTTATTTTTCAATCCAGTTAAATGAGGGGGGCATTGTTCGCATTACATTTTATTTTTTGTCGATTGTGGCCTATTAGTTATGGCCAAGTTCGATTATGGTTTGTCGATTAAAATTATAATCTATTTTCAAAGAATAACCTTGATCACATTTGTTTTTATTATTTCTATTGACATGTATGTTGACATAGCGTGACAAGTATGCTAGTAACGTGGCATGGAATGGATGATGATGTGGCTTGAAAAGATTAAATAAAACCAATAAAGATAGTGCCGGCCCTGGGCATTGGCCAACAAGGCCATGGCCTAGGGCCCCTCAAAATAGACCTAAAAAAGGGGCCCCTTTTATTATGGTATAGTGTAATATATTAAGTATGTTTTAAGTTAAAAAAAGAAATTAAAGAAGGCCCAAATTAACTTAAAATAAATTGACCCATTAAAAAATTAAAAGGTCCATTCAAAAAAATTAACATTGTAATCCATTGAAAATAGACCCAAAAAAGGATCCTCCTATTATAGTTTATTGTAATATATTAGGTATATTTTAAATCTAAAAAAAAATTAAGGAAGACCCAAACTAACTTAAAATAAATTGACCCATTAGGCCCATTTAAAATAATTAGCATTGTTATTCATTGAAAATGATTTTGCAAAAAAATAGATTATGCAAGTATGATTAATTTATTTGCTTCTAAAAATGCAAGAAGAGCGAGGATCAAACGACACTTATTAATTGTTGTAATGTAATACTAAGTATTTTTGAAACAAATTTTGTCTTTTATCTTCATTTTTTTTTCATTCAATGAATTTTTTTTTTTCATTCAATGAAAAAAAAAATGTGAAGGGCCCCAAAAATTTATTAGTTGATTATTGGCTTTGGGCCCCGGAAATCGTAGGGCTGGGCCTGAATAAAGATATTTGTTGAAATCAATTTGAAACCATATGCTAAAATCGGGGGGATCAATACCAAGGCAAAGCACAAAATCTGCAGGTAGTTCTTATAAAAATATGGGATATGGTTGAGTGGAGCGAAGATCAAGGAAGAACATAGATTGATAGCTACAACATGAGGTGACCAAGCAAGTATAAAAGGAGGACTTGAAGAATGAAAAAAAAGAAGAAAAAACACACTCGTGCAGAGTTATTTAGGAGTAGTTCAAAATTAGCCATTTTAGGAATAAATTAAACAAGTAGCTTTTCCAACCCCCTCCATTTCTCTTCTCTCTGTTGATTGCTGTATTTCTTCAATATTTGTTATTGTTTAAGTTCTTGTAACTAGTGACAAGTGATAATTTATTTGAATTAATACATATTCTGTTCAGTTCATTTTCCTCTTTATTTAATTACCTCCAGGGAAGTCCTTAATCTGTTTAAGGCAAAAGACTCAACCACAAATCCTGATTTTTATTTGTGTTTATTTAAATATTGGTTCAAGTTTGTCGATCAAATCATTGTCAATTATGTAACGCCCTCAAAAAAATATATAAAATCCATCACTATAGACATGCATTTATATAAAAGAAACCAACCATTTCTATTCATCAGAGTAATTCTTACAACAGTATTACATGTTAACAACAAAAGCAAATGCCCTATGGGCTTACAGCTTTCCAAGTCAACACTTGGTTACACAAAAGAAGAGTACTAACTCTATACAAAATAAGCCCTTGGCTTGATATACATGTAATACAAACAAAATAAACAAAAAGAGTCTTCAACTCTCATCATCATCCAAGCTATGTCCTTGGAGGTGGCATACCACCTGTACTTGAAAATAATGTCCTATATAGGGTGAGCCAATGCCTAGTAGAAATATGCTAAACATAGTATGAGCAATAACTAAGACATTAGCAGTTGATAAATGTTCAATTTTCATAAACCAATTCATAACCCATTTCCATTTCATGACCACTATGTTCATGTTTCATTTCAGTTTCCATTTCTTATCAATTTCACAATTTACATCAACGGCTTAGAACCTGGCCAACCACTTATATGAGACAATGACTCATATTAAACGTGTCCCATTTTACAATAGATAAACATACAAGTTGTATCAACATCTCAATAGATAAGCATACAAGCTGTATACAAATTTCAACAAATATGCATATTAGCTATATCAACACTTCCAAAGATAAGCATATGAGTTGTATAAACACCTCCATAGATAAGCATATAAGCTAGATCAACACATTAACTGACAAGCATATGAGCTGTATCAGTGGAGTCCATCCTCTATCTTCTCCCAAACAACATCCGGTTTAGAAGTCCATCCCCTATCTTCCCCTAAACCGTGAAGTACATCCCCTATCTCCTCCCACACACACAACGTATATACACATAGGTCATATACACAATCAATCAATACATAACGTTAATGTATTCTATCAACCGTCATACTCTATGACATATCCAATTGATTAGTTTTAGTTTTCCTAATCATCATGCATTGTCTATAACAATCACAACTACCCTCCACCGGTAGCCTAAGCAATTATTTCTAAACAGATAATAAAATCTCTAACTGATAAAATATCAATGTTTTCAAAAGTGAGCGATTAACAAATCCAACTCCACTATTCTACTATATAATGAGCCAATTTCATTATTTTCGACTCAATTCCATATAACCACAATTTTCCCAAATTAATCATACCAATTAATTTATACAACCAACTAGGGTTTTCTACCCCATTTCCTAATATTGACCCAATGGTCTATATATCAACAACCAACAACAATAATATTATTTTGAAACCCACAATGCACATTTTAGAATCAAAATAACAAAATCCTCTTTTAACATTTTGAAACCCTAAGTCCCAAAATTTCCCAACTTCAACACTTTATCAAAACAACAAAAAATCTATGTCAAGGACCATAAGAGTGAGTAGGAATCCCTACCTCAAAAGATGACACCCAAAGAAGAAGATGACGAAAACGAAGTTGCTCCAAATCACAAGTTTCTCGGATCAAAATGTAGCCCTCGACGATCAACCCAACTTTTACAAAGGCCAAATGGGAGGGAAACACTCTAACTAGATCAAACCCAAGAGAGAAGGGAGTTTCTAGAGAGAGAAGCTCTCAAATGGCGGTTTGGAAAAGTAAGAGAGAGAGAGGAGGTGTAGAAAATGATTCAAAAATGCCCAGCTGCCCTCTGTTATACGACATTTCCGCTCGAGCGGAAAACACAATGCTCGAGCGTCAAGAACAAAAGACTAGGTCAGCTCGAGCGTAAGAAATCCAGCTCGAGCGCCAAGACACAAGAATAAAGTACATCCGCTCGAGCGCAAAAACCAGTCCGCTCGAGCGTAGATTTCTCCCTCCCAGAACCTACACCAAAAATGTATTACCCGCTCGAGCGTGAAAAGCATGTTTGCAGAAGTTTCGCAGAGCACCAAAATACTTGGAGTGTGCAATATCCGCTCGAGCGCAAGAATACCCGCTCGAGCAGACCTCTTAAAAACTGGGCAACAAGGAATTGAAACTAAAGTTTAACCAACCTGTAACAACTCTACCCAATACATCCTAAAACTCAATCAAGCGGAATTAAAGGATGACAACAAGGTATACAACCACCAACGTCACGGAACCAAAGTTCGAAAAACAACAGATACAAAAAGGGAAAACCAGGATCGTTATAACCTTCCCCCCTTAAAGAATTTCGTCCCCGAAATTAAATATAAGTTTATCAGAAACAAGTTTTCTCCATTCCCAACAATATTACAACATAATGTTAAACAATCCGCCCCGTTACCGGTCAATCCCATCTCTTTTCAAGAGGCATATCACATTATATATAACAACCTACATTATCAACATGCATTCTTTTGAAATTTACCAATTTCAACTCATTTTCCACAATTCCATAATACATGCAACATTAACATCATGCTTGCATTTCCACAATACATTGAACATATGCAATGTTATAACAAATTTCCATTAACCAAAACATTCACAATGTTTTACAACTTAAGACATATATAATGCTTTTAAAGTTCAACGATATTACAAAATTACCAATGCATGGATACACATCAACAAACAAGTCCGAATATTTCTCGCGGACTTCTAACTCACGTTCCCAAGTGGCTTCCTCCACTCCATGATGTTTCCATAAAACCTTTACCAAGGGAATGGTCTTGCCTCGCAAGACTTGATCCCGCCTATCCAAGACCCGAACCGGTCTCTCCTCATACGAGGCATCCTCATCTACCTCTAAGTCGGTCCAATCTAACACATGGGATGGATCCGGCTCATACTTCCGAAGCATACTCACATGAAACACGTCATGTACCCCGGACAACTGTGGTGGCAAAGCTAAACGATAAGCAACCTCCTCAATCCTCTCAAGGATCTCAAAGGGACCGATAAACCGAGGGGATAACTTCCCACTCTTCCTGAACCTCATCAAACCTCGCTTAGGTGATATTTTCAAGAAGACATGATCACCTACCTCAAACGCCAAAGGCCTCCTCCTACGGTCGGCATAACTCTTTTGGCGACTCTGGGCTGTAACAAGCCTCCTACGGATAAGCTCAACTTTCTCCGTCGTCTCCCTAACCAACTCCGGACCCAACAAAGGTGCATCACCCACCTCGGCCCAACGCACTGGAGACCTACACGGTCGGCCATACAAGGCCTCAAACGGTGCCATACCGATGCTAGACTGAAAACTGTTGTTGTAGGAAAACTCCACCAAGGGCAAGTGCCTCTCCTACGTCCCACTAAATTCAAGGACACAACCTCAAAGCATATCCTCAAGGATCTGAATAGTACGATCGGACTGCCCGTCAGTCTGAGGATGATAAGCCGTACTAAAAGTCAACTTAGTGCCCAAGGCACTCTACAAACTCTGCCATAACCTAGCAGTAAAACGAGGATCTCTATCTGAGACGATCGTCACTGGGACCCCGTGCAATCTCACTATGTCCCGAATATACAAGTCGGCGAGATGATCTACCGAATCTCTTACGCGCATAGGAATGAAGTGCGCCGAGTTAGTCAACTGGTCTACAACCACCCAAATGGCATCACTACCCCGCTGAGTCCTCGGAAGACCTACAACGAAGTCTATAGTGACATGCTCCCACTTCCACACGGCAATAGGCAAGGGTTGCAACAAACCCGCTGGCCTCTGATGCTCGGCCTTCACTTGCTAGCAAGTAAGGCACTTAGACACGAATACTGCCACATCTCTCTTCATACCCCGCCACCAAAACTGGCGACCCAAATCCCGATACATCTTAGTGCCTCCTGGATGCACCGCAAGGCGTGAATGATGGAACTCTCGGAGTACTTCCTCTCGGCAAGACTCCGGCACAAACAAACGGTCTCGGTATCTTGCATTCTGGTTGGGATACATTGCCAAACCCTTCTCAACCTTCCCGTTGGAGATCTTCTCTCGGAGGGATTCTACCTCAAGGTCACATCTCTGTGCCTCTAACACTCGAGTCACAATTGTAGGCTGCGCAACAACAGAAAACAAGGCCGCAACCTCAACAGATTCACCTAGAAGCAAATCAAACTCGCCAAGTGCAGCCAACATCTCCCATTCCCGGATGGCTATACAAGCTACATCACTAATGAGTTTCCTACTAAGGGCATTGGCCACAACATTGACCTTTCCCGGGTGATAGTGTAACTCAAAATCATAGTCCTCAACGAACTCCATCCATCTCCTCTGCCTCAAATTCAAGTCTCTTTGTGTAAACAGATACTTCAAACTCTTGTGGTCCGAGAACACCTCGAACCTCTCACCATAAAGATAATGCCTTCAAATCTTGAAGGCGAAGATCACTGCTACTAACTCTAGGTCGTGTGTAGGGTAATTCTTCTCCTGTATTTTCAACTGGCATGAGCCATAAGCTACCACATTCCCCTCTTGTATCAACACACCACCCAAACCCTCTCGTGAGGCATCACAATAAACCGCATAACCCAACTCTCTCTCCGGAATAATCAAAACCAGAGCGGTGGTCAATCTAACTTTCAACTCCTGGAACGACTTTTTGCAAGTCTCACTCCACACAAACTTGACCCCTTTCTGCGTCAATGTAGTCAACGGCGAAGCTTGCCTGGAGAAATTTTTCACAAACTGACGGTAATACCCAGCTAATCCCAGAAAACTGCGGATCTCAAACACACTCTTAGGCTGTGCCCAATCTTGCACTGCCTCTACCTTGGATGTATCAACAGACACCTCTTCCTCGGATACCACATGGTCGAAGAATTTGACCTCTCCTAGCCAGAACTCACACTTTCCAAACTTGGCATACAGCCTATGGGCTCTAAGCAATTCAAGCACCACTCTCAAGTGTTCCTCGTGCTCCTCCTCAGAAGGCGAATAGATAAGAATGTCGTCCACGAAAACGACCACAAATCGATCTAGGAATTCCTGGAAGATCTGGTTCATCAAGTCCATAAAGACTGCTGGTGCATTGGTAAGCCCGAATGGCATTACCAAAAACTCATAATGGCCATACCGCGTACGGAATGCCATCTTAGGAATATCCTCCTCCCTGACCCTCAACTGGTGGTAACCCGATCTCAAGTCTATCTTAGGGAAACAACGGGAACCCTTAAATTGGTCAAACAAATCATCTATACGGGGCATAGGGTACTTATTCTTAACCGTAGCCCGATTCAACTTTCGGTAGTCGATACACAATCTCAAGGCACCATCTTTCTTTTTAACAAAGAGGGCCGGTGCTCCCCACGGCGAAACACTAGGGCGAACAAAACCCTTATCTAGCAATTCCTGGAGCTGAATCTTCAACTCACTCAACTCGGCTGGGGCAAAACGATAAGGTGCCATAGAAATCGTTGCTGTGCCGGGCACTAAATCAATAGAGAACTCTATCTCTCGGTGAGGTGGTAAACTAACGAGATCCTCATAAAAAACATCCGAATACTCACAAACCACCCTCGGCAATACAATCTAGGTCTCATCACACTCACCACTCATAAAGCTAGTAAGTAGACCACTAAGCTTATTCCGCCCTCGCGGATCATACATCGGTGGCAACACACCACCAACCCGATCCCTCAAGAAATGGAAACACTCCCCGCTCAAGGTACACACTGTGACCCTCTGGCGGTAGCAATCGATAACAGCCCGGTATGATGATAGCCAGTTCATATCCAAAATAACATCAAAACCCCTCATGGGCATAACAACAAAAGGAAAAGGAAGACTATAGTCGGCGACCTCTATATCACAACCTCTACATCCGTGTTTCAAAATCAATTCACCCCCAACAGGTGATACAACACAAATAGGAGATGCTAACAGTGCCAACTCCAACTCCAACACAGATGCGAATGCAGCAGATACAAAAGAATGAGATGCACCCGTATCAATTAATACACTAGCAACCGAGTTACAAAACAGAAAGGTACCTCTCACTATTGATGGAGCCGGTACTAGGTCCTGCGCGGTAACAGCATACACGCGCCCTGTTGGCCCCTGATCCACCTGCTCACCTCTAGGAGCAAAAGACTGTTGCACTGACTGGGATGACGAAGCTCCCGGATTGGCCCTCGAGGCCTGCACAGACTGAGCTGGCTGATAACTCTGCGTCTGCCTAGAACCAGACGCTCTAGAAGTGGCACTCAACTGTGGGCAATACCTCTTCAGGTGCCTAGGCTGACTACATTGATAGCAAGACAAAGGCTGGCCCCTGTCCTAACTCCGGCCCTGAGGACTAACTGAAGAAGAAGCAGCTCGTTGACCCCCTCCCTTCTACGAGCAAACCGAAGACTTGTGACCCAGCTGGCCACACGTAAAACAAGTCAAGCCTCCCTGACTACCTCTCCCAGAGCCCGCACTCGGCACTGGAAAGGTCAATCTAGCCAAACCACCCTGAGACTGCTGAGGGTTAGAACCCCTCAGTCTCCTGCCGTCACCCTGACCATCTTGGCTCCTCTTGGAGCCTCTCTGCCCTTCATCCTCCTCCTGCATCATAATCTCCATATGAGCTGCAGCATCAACCAAACGTCTGTACTCTCGGATAAAGGACCCTCCAACTCTCAGCTTGAGTCCATGCCTCAATTTCCGCTCAAACTCAAAGCAACGATGTTCCTCGGACGCCACAAGTTCAGGTGCAAACCTGGACAGACTAGTAAAAGTAGCCTCAAACTTGGCCACTGACAAGCCTGCTGTTTAAGCTGGCAAAATTGCTCCCTCAGTTTCTCCCTAGCAGCTGAAGATAAAAACTTCTCCTGGAAAGCATTCACAAACGCCTCCCATGCACCACCAACACTGCCCTTCTCGTACTTCCACCATTGACCCGATCTCCCTTCAGTTGGAAGGATGCCAAGGTTACCTTTAAAGCCCCGTACTCGATGCCAAGCATCTCGAACGTCTTCTCCATCTGTTCCAACCACTCGTCAGCCTTAAGTGGCTCCTTTGGATCCCCAACAAACTCGTCCGGATTGGACCAGAAGAATTCCCTCTTCAAGAAGGAAGGCCCTGCCTCAGCTGCATGGGCCTGATCCTGATTCCCTACTCTAAGAATACCCACAGCTCCTGCTATCTCTCGGGCCAAGGCACTCACAGCCTGCTGACCCGCTGGCTCGGCCACATTGGCCTGACCAACTCCCTCCTGCTGTGCCGGAATGTCATTCGATAAAGGCATCTCCTGCCTACCACGCCTGCCACGCCTACCACGTCCTTGTCCTGACATCCTAATAAAAGTAACCAAGACCATTAGCACATTCACAAATGTGTCGAAGCTATAACACTCTCGTCCTAATACATGGACAACTGTAATTCACTCCACATAAGCACATAATCACATAATCACATAAGCAATTACGAATTTTGTTTCCGGATAATGATAGTCCCGAGGCGTTAATAGAGTTCCGGTTAGAAACAACATTGATCAAGTGCTTTTCCAACAAGACTCCCAGAAACCCAAGGATCCAATCAACATCCTAGAAACTACATTCCATAGCCACATAGTCACATAAACAAGTTATCATATAAGCACATAACACTACATCTAAGTCTCTATCAAGCGAGACAAACCCATTGTGATCCTAATCACTTCCCACGTACCCAAAGTATTTGAACCCGATAGCTTTGATACCAAGTTGTAACGCCCTTAAAAAAATACATAAAACCCATCACTATAGACATGCATTGATATAAAAGAAACCAACCATTTCTATTCATCAGAGTAATTCTTACAACAGTATTACATGTTAACAACAAAAGCAAATGCCCTATGGGCTTACAGCTTTCCAAGTCAACACATGGTTACACAAAAGAAGAGTACTAACTCTATACAAAATAAGCCCTTGGCTTGATATACATGTAATACAAACAAAATAAACAAAAAGAGTCTTCAACTCTCATCATCATCCAAGCTATGTCCTTGGAGGTGGCATACCACCTGTACCTGAAAATAATGTCCCATATAGGGTGAGCCAACGCCCAATAGAAATATGCTAAACACAGTATGAGCAATAACTAAGACATTAGCAGTTGATAAATGTTCAATTTTCATAAACCAATTCATAACCTATTTCCATTTCATGACCACTATGTTCATGTTTAATTTCAGTTTCCATTTCTTATCAATTTCACAATTTACATCAATGGCTCAGAACCTGACCAACCACTTATATGAGACAGTGACTCATATTAAACGTTTCCCATTTTACAATAGATAAACATATAAGTTGTATCAACATCTCAACAGATAAGCATACAAGTTGTATCCAGATTTCAACAGATATGCATATTGGCTATATCAACACTTCCAAAGATAAGCATATGAGCTGTATTAACACTTCCATAGATAAGCATATAAGCTAGATCAACACATTAACTGACAAGCATATGAGCTGTATCAGTGGAGTCCATCCCCTATCTCCTCCCAAACAACATCCGGTTTAGAGGTCCATCCCCTATCTTCCCCTAAACCATGGAGTACATCCCCTATCTCCTCCCACACACACAACGTATATACACATAGGTCATATACACAATCAATCAATACATAACGTTAATGTATTCTATCAACCGTCATACTCTATGACATATCCAATTGATTAGTTTTAGTTTGTCTAATCATCATTCATTGTCTACAACAATCACAACTACCCTCTACCGGTAGCCCAAGCAATTATTTCTAAACAGATAATAAAAGCTCCAACAGATAAAATATCAATGTTTTCAAAAGTGAGCGATTAATAAATCCAACTCCACTATTCTACTATATAATGAGCCAATTTCATTATTTCCGACTCAATTCCATATAACCACAATTTTTCCAAATTAACCATACCAATTAATTTATACAACCAACTAGGGTTTTCTACCCCATTTCCTAATATTGACCCAATGGTCTATATATCAACAACCAACAACAATAATATTATTTTGAAACCCACAATACATATTTTAGAATCAAAATAACACAATCCTCTTTTAACATTTTGAAACCCTAAGTCCCAAAATTTCCCAACTTCAACACTTTATCAAAACAACAAAAAATCTATGTCAAGGACCATAAGAGTGAGTAGGAATCCCTACCTCAAAAGATGACACCCAAAGAAGAAGATGAAAAAAACGAAGTTGCTCCAAATCACAAGTTTCTCGGATCAAAATGTAGCCCTTGACGATCAACCCAACTTTTACAAAGGCCAAAGAGGAGGGAAGCACTCTAACTAGATCAAACCCTAGAGAGAAGGGAGTTTCTAGAGAGAGAAGCTCTCAAATGGCGGTTTGGAAAAGCAAGAGAGAGAGTGGAGGTGTAGAAAATGATTAAAAAATGCCCAGCTGCCCTCTGTTATACGACATTCCCGCTCGAGCGGAAAACACAACGCTCGAGCGTCAAGAACAAAAAACTAGGTCCGCTCGAGCGTAAGAAATCCAGCTCGAGTGCCAAGACACAAGAATAAAGTACATCCGCTTGAGTGCAAAAACCAATCCGCTCGAGCGTAGATTTCCCCCTCCCAGAACCTACACCAAAAATGTATTACCCGCTCGAGCTCTAGAGTACCCGCTCGAGTGCGACCGCTCGAGCGTGAAAAACATGCTTGCAGAAGTTTCGCAGAGCACCAAAATACTGTGAGTGTGCAATATCCGCTCGAGCGCAAGAATACCCACTCGAGCGGACCTCTTAATAACTAGGCAACAAGGAATTGAAACTAAAGTCTAACCAACCTGTAACAACTCTGCCCAATACATCCTAAAACTCAATCAAGCGGAATTAAAGGATGACAACAAGGTATACAACCACCAACATCACGGAACCAAAGTCCGGAAAACAACAGATACAAAAAGGGAAAACCGGGATCGCTATAAATTAGGCTTGAACTGAATTTTTACCAACAACTACTTGAGTTACTTTTTCAATTGTTAATAGTGAGTTCTTTTATATTTTGACATCATATTACAGATGATTAATTACTTCACATACTAAGATGTATTTATCGTTTGGATGTTTTCATTATTTTTTCTTTTTGTGTTTAGATGTTGTTATGTGATTCTTTCTTAGTTAGTCGTTGTTAAATTTCTTTTATATAGTTGATATTTTAATTTAATTAAGAGTTTTATTTTACAATCTTATATTTTAATATATATATATATATAGAGCTAACTAGGTAGCTCGATCCCCGACATGGTCAGCGAAGTGGCAAACATGATAGGATTAAGATCACAAATTGCTCTGCATAGGCACAATTCAGGTTGGATTCATATCTAAAAACTCATAGTCTCACTGAAATAAATGATTGAATAAAATTACAACTTAAATGAATTTTGTCAAATGAGATTGCCAATAACAAAAACCTAACAAAAATGAGTATTCATTTTACTATTTTATAATTTAATATATATCATACAAAATTATTATATGATAATTACACATTTATAATATGATAGAACTAAAATTATCAAAATACACAAATAATTTAACTAAAATTAATGTATATAAGTATTCAAGTAATAATTTTATAGAACGATAGAACCAATATTATCAAAATAAATAATTAAAATCATACTTTAATTTTAAAATTAAAATTATTATTTTATAACACATTTATATTTTTACAATTATTTCTAACATTTCAAAAATAAAATTATATAAAAAAATTAATATTTATTTTTTATTTATTTCACTAAATTAATTTTTTTTTAAAAAAAAAAATTCAAAAAGTTTGTGAAACGAACCAAAACGTTTGCCAAAGAGAGGTTATTGGGTGGCCTAAGGAGTATTGCTCCACACCACTGGACACTTGTGAAGTTGTCTTCTACTAACCTAACAAAAAGTATCGAGTCCCTTAATTTCAACCAATCATATTGAGTTGAGGCACCATGTGACAATGCGCCAAGACTACTACATAATTTTTCTTGTCAAACACACCCAATAGTCGCAATAATTGCTCTTCCTTCCTTCAGCATCTCCCTTCACTCCATCCAATCCAGCGTTTGGATCAACTCTGCATCAACATCATCATCATCATCATCAAATCAAGGTATGCCCAAATTCCCTTTTCTCATCATTCTCTCCCCCCCTTCTTCCGAACTCTGGGTTCCCCCTTATTACAGAAAAATCCTCTCACTCTCTCGCTCTTTCTTTTTACTTGTTTGTTCAATTTTTATTTATTTTTATCCTATGCTGGGCTTGGAAATAGAAAGAATGTAATCTACTCAAATACATCAACATTAATTTCTGCACTGTTTCTGTATGATATGACTCTGTTTGCTCTCTTTTTAATCTCTTGAGGCTTGTGGGTTATTAGACTTTGCCGAACCAAACTAAGCCCTTGTCTCCCCCCAATCAAGTAGAGTCGGTTATATCAATCTTTGTTCTCCCTATATGATCACTTAAATTAAATAGATTCATTTGTTTTTTTAATTAGGAGCTTTTAGAGGTGGAATGACCTTGGTTGGTAAATGTATGCAAATTAATTTAGTTTCTTTGCGAGAATATGCAACGGAATCAGTTTTTCTTTTTTCTTTTTTTCAATTTTAAAAGTTTTGGGTATCTTCAATTGGAATGGTTACCTTACGATTTTTTGGGTTGGGTTGTGTTATTTGATTATCAAATTCTTTGTGTTTGTGTGTATAGCATTTTTTATTTTGAAAATGGGTTATGTCAATTTGAATGGTTAGATAAAGTAGAGAGTCTTGTATGAATAGGAATATAAATAGTGACATGTTTGTTTAATTTTTATATTTTTTAAGAAAAGTTCTAAGGGAAAATAATAGTGACATTTATTGACAAAATATTACCTTTTAAGGCCGAAACATATCGAGAGCATTGTGGATAGTAAGATTTACTTTCAATATAAAACAAAATGAGAAAATTATTCATAATGATAATGTATGTTAAATAATATTAAAATCAATAAAAAAATAATTTTGATATAATGCATGTTTTATGTTAATATAAATTAGATGAGATGTTTAGAGAAAAAGTTTAAAGTCAAATCTATATATATATATATATTAAGGAAAAATGTTGTGTCATCTTTGAGGTTGGAATCTCAATCTAATTTTTTTCATATTTTTTGAATTTTATAATTTCTAAAATACACATATCATCTTATAATTGGTCTAAAATCTAATTTAGCTAAATTAAAATAATATTTAAATTCTTCTAATAAATTCCATTAATATAACAATAGTTATGGAGTTACAAGCACTCACTATCATAATAGAATCAATAATGATGGAAATGACATATATAAAAAGTAAAAAACAAAACTTTTCCTTCTTGAAAAGTAAAAAATAAAAATAAAAATAAAAACATTTGAAAAAAGTCAAAAACTTTATTTTTTGGATTTTTTCAAATATCTATCTATCTATCTATCTATCTATATACTATTATAATTGCAAAACATTGTCATCTTATTAAGGTTGAAAGTTGCAATTCTTTTTTCTCATTTTTTTATATTTTATTTAGTTTTTGTTAATATGTGTCACATTATGATTGGTCTATAAATTAATTTCATATTCTTAAAATAAAATTTTAAATTTGGATTCTTAAATTATGTTACTATCATTAGAATGCGATCAATATTCATTTCTTAAATTATACATCCTTTATTAAATTATAAAATAAAATTTTAAATTTAAATTCTTTTTAAAATTATTTTAGTACAATTAAATTGAGATCAATATTTACATGTGCCATAATGATGTGTCATAATATCATTGGTCTAAATATAATTTTTTAAATACATGTATTCAAATTATTAATCGTTATTAAAAATTTTTATTTTTATTTTTTTTCTTTTTGGATACTTACGTGCAGGTCCTAATATGTGGACTTATTGTTCAATAGGTCATATGATAATTAATGACATTTTTCATTAACACTATTAAAAAAATGTTACTAATTGTTCATTTTCAACAATAGTTTGAAAATTTTCTCACAAAAAATGTCATTAATTATATGTTTTAGCGACAGTTTAAAAAAATCGACACAAAAAAAGTTACTAATTTTCAACTTTCAGCGATAGTTTGAAAAATTTGTCATAGAAAAAAGTCACTAATTGTAAATTTTTACCGACATACAAAAAATCGTCACAAAAAAATATTTTTAGCAACGATTTTATTAAGACTTATTTTTAATAGGACTTGACAAGAATTAAGTTCAACTATTATGACCTATTGATAGTTTATCATTTTCTTTTTGGTTTTAAATTTTATAAAATTCTTTATAGGGCAAACTTTACTTTACCCCCTGTGGTTTGGGTCAGGTGCGGTTTACCCCCCTGACATTCGAATAACACCACATAACCCCTATGTGGTTGACGGACTAAAACGCACACTAACTTCTGCTAACAAAAGTTGTAAATTGACAATTATACCCTCATATATATATATATATATATTATTTCAGGGGAAACCCAGTTTGGTTTACCCCCAGTTCAGATACTTCTTCTTCTTCTTCTTCTTCTTCTTCTCTCTCTCTCTCCCCAGTTCAGAGTAATAAGAATAAAAAAAAAATGTTGATTTCAAACCTAGTTTAGAACCCTTCTGATTCTTCATAAAAAATATGTACACATAATCAAACCCATTTTCATTGGTTTGATATATATATATATATATAAACTGGAGTTTACCCCCAGTTCAAAATCATCTTCATCTTTTTCTTGATTATGTGTATATGTATACATATATACATATCAAACCCAGTTTACAATCTCATCTTCATATATACAAATCAAACCGAAAACAAAAACCCAAAAATCATGGTTTTTGCTTTTTGATTGTACTCTAATTCATAAACTCCATGATTTTTGTTCTGTGTTCAGATGATGATGTTGATGAATCCAAAATAATTTTATGATTCCAAAAACATGTTGATTTCAGAAATATATATAGCACACATATATATATGTGCATATATATATATATATATATATATGTGTGTGTGTGTATGTGTGTGTGTGTGTGTGTCAAAATCATGCATCTATATATATGTGTGTGTCAATCTTGATATATATATATATATACTGTGTGTGTTGATTTCTGACCACACTGCCAAACAGGTACTCAGCTAGAGAACACTAACAAAATAGATGGCGTCCGAACGACATGTCATAGAAAGATGAGACTCTGGCGATGGTTCTTCCACCTAGGGGCACTCCGACGATCAAGTCAGTACTCAATTATCTCTCAAAGATAGCAAATAGTGCTTTAACTCACCAGCCAGAATACAAAAAGCGTACCTTAGACCCACGAGGGTGCCTTACTTTTATAGCCAACACTGACCTGATCCCCGTAGATATAGCGATTACGGGTGTACCCTTGTTGTACAGTGATCCGGACTTGTGTCCGTGGATGATAGTAGTTGATTATTACCTAGTGTACATCCTTTCTTACCTTGCATTTGAGTTATAGGATGTGTTGGGCAGACTTGTTACAGGTTGGTTGAGATTAGAAACCAAAACTAGTTGCCCAGATTTTGACCTGTCCGCTCGAGCGGGGGTTTTGGCGCTCGAGCGGGAGTTTTACCCATCCAGTATTTCCTGTGCAGTGTTCGACGCTCGAGCGTGGGATTGGCCGCTCGAGCGGGATTTTGTGAGTGCCGCTCGAGCGGGGAGTTGGAAGCTCGAGCGGGAGACCTGTCTGCAAAAGTTCTGGGAGTGTGTATCCGCCGCTCGAGCGGGATTGTTGACGCTCGAGCGGGAGTCTGTGAGTGACGCTCGAGCGGGGAGTTTGACGCTCGAGCGGGGCGACTTTTATATAAATCCGAGATCTGATTTTTGGATCACTTTTTCAAGATCTTTTCTCTCCCTTACTTTTCCAAAAAGCCATTTTCAGAGCTTCTCACTCTAAAACTGGCCCTTCTCTCTTAGATTTGATCTAGTAGGAGTTGTTTTCTCGCCTTGGGCCTTTACAAAAGTTGTGTTGATCGTCGAGGGCTATCTTTTAATCTGAAAATTTTAGGATTTGGAGCATTTCCGTTTCTTCATCTCCTTCGTTGCGTCCCATCATTCGAGGTAGGGATAACCTACTCCATCTTATGAACTTTGTCTTTGAATTTTAGCATTTTGATATATTGGGGGTTGTTGGGTAATTTTGAGAAAGTTTGGGCCTTTGTGCAATTTTACAAAAAGTTGGGATTTTAGATATATAAACCTATATGCATGTTAGGCATAGAGAAATGAAATTAATGTTGGGACATTAATGGAAATGGAACCTTAGGGTTGTTTTGGGAATTATGGTAATTTGTCCTAATTGGTTTAATTAATTAATGCATTTAATTAATTGAAGAAAACGAGGAATTGAATTGAGAATGTTGAAATTGGGAATGTATGAGACTAAAGAGTGTAGCCAAATCATTTATTGCTCATCTAGTTGAAATGTTGGTATATTATCCACTTGCGCATTTATTTCCTGCTTAGAAATAATTGCTTTGGGCTACCGGTGGAGGGTAGTGTTGATTGTTGTAGACAATGCATGATGATTAGGCAAACTAAAACTAATCAATTGGATGTGTCATAGAA
Organism: Camellia sinensis; assembly: GCF_004153795.1. Lineage (NCBI taxonomy): Eukaryota > Viridiplantae > Streptophyta > Magnoliopsida > Ericales > Theaceae > Camellia > Camellia sinensis. The sequence continues at coordinate 138,254 of NW_021027022.1, read as the reverse complement.
TATGACGGTCGATAGAATACATTAACTTTATGTATCTGTGGATTGTGCATGTGACCAATGTGTTTATATGCATTATGTGTAGACGGTTGAAAGAATACATTAATTTTATGTATTGATTGATTGCATATGTGATTCTGTGTTTATATGCATTACTTGTGTATGGGAGGAGATGGGGGATGTACTCCACGGTTTAGGGGAAGATGGGGGATGTACCTCTAAACCGGTTAATGGTTTAGGGGAAGATAGGGGATGTACCTCTAAACTGGTTATTGGAATGTTGATACAGCTCATATGCTTATCTATTGGAATGTTGATACGGCTCATATGCTTATCTATTGGAATGTTGATACAGCTCATATGCTTATCTGATGAAGTGTTGATACAGCTTATATACTTATCTATTGGAATGTTGATACAGTTCATATGCTTATCTGTTATAGTATTGATATAGCTTATATGCTTATCTGTTGAAGTATTGATATAGCTCATATGCTTATCTGTTGTAGTAGTGACATAGCTCATATGCTTATTATCTATTGAAAAGTTTGTTTGATTTGATATAGCACTAAAATGTATATCATCATTGTTTGGGAAATATGGAAGTAGTTTATGTGTTATTGATACAACACCAAAATGTGTATCCACCTTGGATTTCGAAAGTGTTCTAGTGATGAACTATAATCTCATCAAATGTTTTGGCCAGAGTACTGAGCCTTGTTTTCAAACTCAAAGTTGAATAAGAAAATAAAAGTGAATTGTAACATAGACTTGGCTGTCATGGGATTTTTATAAGATGTAAATGGAAGTGTAAGTTTTGACCATCTATCAGTTGCTAATCTTTTAAGCATTGTTCAAAGTCGGTTTAGTATATTTCTACTGGGCTGTGGCTCACCCTATATGGGAACATCATTTTCAGGTACAGGTAGCATGCCACCTCTGAGGACATAGCTTGGGAGGCTAGAGGCAGACATACCTTTGTCGCCTTATTCTTTCTTGATTGTATTTCATATAGATTTGAGCCTAGGACTTAATGTGTATTTAAGCTAGCACTCTCCTTTGTAACCAAGTGTTAACTTGGAAAGCTGTAAGCCCGTAAGGCATTTGCTTCTGTTGTGACCATGTAATACTTTTGTAATGAAATACTCTGATGAATAGATGAATGTGGACTTTTATGTATCAATGCATGTCCCTATATGGATGGGTCTAATGTTGTTATTTTGAGGGCGTAACAGTAGAAGTCTTGCTTCAATGGACTCTGGCTCAATATTTATCCAGGACTCTCAAACAGATAGAGATAAACTCCTTAGGAGCCTTATCCTTATCCAGGCTGAAGTTCTTCCCCATTCTAGGACTCTTATCCATTATCCGTTCATCTCAGATTCCGGTATCTTCGCATGTAACCTCGGCCTAGCCGAGATCACCTCGGCGTCAAGACCAGGACACGTGACACCTCGGCTGGCACTTCGGTGCCACCTTGGCCACGTACTGTTACTCAAAAAAAATATGTCCCCACAACTGCCCCCTAAGTTCTATTACCTCGGCATCCTGAGGTGATGGAACCTATATCATTAAACATACAGCACGTTGACTAATATTACTCTATCCTTCATTATCGAGGTCATCATCCGTCGACTCCATATGACCAAGACCTGTAATTTGTTTTGTTAATGCCTTAGAACCAAGAGCCAAGTTTTTCCAAGTTATTTAACCAAGATCATTCTCATAGCCAAGGTCTTTGCATCATTAAATCAAGAACTCCAAGAGTTCCTACACGCGTATGAGCTGTCACGCACAGTAACTCAACCGTTTTCGCCACGCGTCTTTTCTCTATTGAACTGTACCTGACACGCGTCATCAGGTCACGTCGCTTCTGCCTACGTCGCCTAATAGGCACATTGTCCAAGGCTCACTAATTGTAATTTTGCCGTCTTTCCGTGTTTTGATCAAAATCATCTCTCTCTCTCTCTCTCTCTCTCCGTCTTTTCACTTTTGCACCACCGTTTTCTCTCAAGCTCTCTCTCTCTCTCTCTCTCTCTCTAACTCTCTCTCCGAAATCCTCCATTTCTGTCTTCTCGAAGCTTTTTGTAACTTACTCCGTTCACCTCCTTTGATGAAGCTTTTGCTGCTCTTTTCTGCTCACTGCCGTCGTCTGACTCCAGCATACTTCATACCGGCCTCATATCCCTCAGTAAGTCACTGTTTCCTTCCTTTTAGTTCTTTGACTTACTTCGAATTTTGTTAGTTTTGCACACTGCTATTGCGAACCTATTCATGTTCTTGATTATTAATTTGTGCGTTGAATTCTACCATGTATTGAGCATGTTTGTTTCATGACTTTGCTTCTGCCCAATCTCTTCCAAAGTACACACACTACTTACATGCTTGCTTATTTTGCCACTGTTCTTGGCCTCGCACCCTCGTACACATTTTGTCACAATGTTCTTTGAATTCTTGTTCGTCTTTTTGAGTCTGAATTATTGTTGTTTTCTGTTTTCTTGTTGTGTTTTCTAGATTCCTACCTTCAATTCTTGTTTTCATAGTCTTAGGTTTTGGGATTTGTCTTAGAACTCCTATCCTTAGGAAAAATTGAAATGAATTCCTCCTAGATTCTGAAAACCCTTTCCCCAGGTTCTATTTTGAGTTAAGCCGAGGTCTACTCAAACATATACAAAACACTTCCTTTTGAAATCCAACACCTTGTCCCTCTATCCAACATCATGGGAGTGTTTAGGTGAAGGGTAGACACTCCTACCAAACTAGAGTACTTTAGGTAGGAATTTGTCATCCCCGCCGATGTCCACCTTAGGCTAGCAGGGGAGGAGGACTCTATCATGCCTGATGGGGATTCCATGCCTTTCCCTATAGTGGCCTTTATAGAGTGTGGACTTAGGCTCTTGACATCCTCTTCTGTGAAGTCCTTCACTATTATAAGCTCAACCCAATGTAGTTAGCCATTAACTCTTACCAAGTCATCAACGGTATCATTGCCCTAGCTAGCCGAGAAAATGCTAGGATAACTTTAGCCGACATCCAATGCTGTTATATAATGTGTGGCCTGAAGTCAGAAAAGCGCTACATCTATTACCTTAAGTCGAGATCCATAGAATACAAACTCATCGCCGACCTCCCAGACTCCAACAAGGGTACTGGAGATGATTATTTCATCGTCTCGGCAACTGGGAGTTCCTAGTAGATGAGGACCTTCACCTCTACCCCTTAAGCCGAACAGTGTTCAAAGAGGGAAATGGTAAGAGCGAAGTGTCACTTTACTTGCTTTCAAATCGTTTTTTACTTTGATATTTTTTGTATGTTCTAACTTCTATTTGTTTACTTTGCAGGTCTTCCTCAGCCACCCAAAGACTTTCTGTAGACACCCCATTTTTGACCGTCCTCAAGACTTGGACGTCACCGTTGGAACACTTGGTGATTATCTATGTTTGTGTTCGTCTTGAGTTCCCGGAAGCCTTGGCAACGCGCCTCGTCGCAGGACCTCTCGACTCGACTGTTTTATGCTTGGTTCGACACCAAACACTTGTGTTTTGCCTTTGAGAGGCAGGGTAGGGCTTGTAGACCATCCCCACCCATCACCGGCCGTGGCTTGAGGCCATCGGCTGTGTTTTGTGGCCACCGACCAAATATTTGGCCGGCCGGCACTATAGATGGCCGGTCGGCTATCTTTTTTTGGTCAATTGCATCTTTGGCCGGCTGACTACAGTGCATCTGCTTTTGCAGATATTTTGACACAGCTGGCTTGCATTTTGTTCCCCTCCATACACGTGTATGGAGGGATGGCTTTCTTGTTAGCTTCTTGAGTAAGCTTTACAAGATTGGCTTCTCTATAAGAGGAGCCCTCCTCTCTTGGCTTTAGGGTTGGACAAAAAGGTTAGAAAGTATACAGAGGAGAGCTCTAGATTAGGGTTAGGGTTTGTGTCTCACCTATCTCTATTTCTCTCTCTTTTTACCTTTGTGTGTGTATAAGTGTATTTGTGTCTTACTATTGCACACAAACACATAGTGTTACACCTTCCCTTGGCTACTGAGGTTCTAAGAGGTTGTTCTTGAGGTTCTTGGGTGGTTTTGAGCTTGGAGGAGCAGCTGGTCCACCATTGTGAAGAAGGTCAACAAGGGTAACAATCTTACCCCTTTTTACCCCATTCTTGCATACTATTTTTGCCTATCTTAGAACTGTTTTTGAGCTTGGTGTATGATATAAAAAAGTTCTGTTTTTGGGCCCTCTAAATAGTTTGTTTAGAGTGTTTTGTGGTTTGGAGGTGTTTGACCCCTCTTAAGCCTTGAGGGGCTCCATTTTGTGCTATTTTGAGTGAGCTCCGGGACTTTGGTGTTTGGGCCTCCTCACCACTAAAATCTTGAGGGATTTCAGTGGTAAGGATGGTGCCTTGAAGTCTCAAGAAGGGAAGGGCCACCCCCTCTCCTTGTTGTCCTTGAAAAGGACCATTTTTCGCCTCTTGAGGGAGCATCTAGCTTAGGCTCTTGTTGACCATGCCTTAGCTGATTTTTGTGCTTATTATGTCATAATATGCCTCTATTTTTAGTTGGTTTTGGTACACCATGCATGCTTAGCATACCTAACTTGTAATGCCATGTTTAGGCCTTAACATGTCTTAGGTTGTAAATCATTGTTCAAGCATGTTTTAGGTCTAGCTTTGTGAAGCTTTTGTGCTTATTTTGCCATGTTAGAGGTCTGTCCTTAGTCATTTTGGTTGGCCATGACATGTTTAGTATAGCCCCTTTGCATTTCGGCTTGTTGGTCTTAAGTGTGTGAGTGTGTAGCATGCATTACTTGCTTTATTTTAATGGTTTGGCACCATTTATAGCATCATTTCAGTCCCCTTAGCATGCTTGTATGCTTGCCTTGGATATCTCTTTGATGCCTTATGAGCTTGTGTGGTATGCTCCTTGAAAGTGCATTTGTGCATGCTTTTGAATTCAAGCCATTTAGACGCCATCTAAGTGGTCTTTTGGGCTTTGTTTTATGTGCTAAAACTCTGTTTTTGGTCATTTAAGTCTTGCCATGTGTGGTCATATCAAGTGTAGTTCAATACTTCATTAGCCTGCCTTGAATGCTCGGGCCATTTGTTGCATGTTTAGCCTATCTTGTTTGCTTGGTTTGGCACCATGTTCTTGCATGATTTTCAGAGCTTAATGCATGCCCCATGTCCATGATTATTCCCTTTTAAGTGTGCTTAAAAGATACCCTTTGATGCTTAAGTGTTTAGCCCTTAACATGTGCATGTGTGTATGTGTGTTTGGTCCCATCTTCTTAAGCTTTGGCCACTGTTTTGGACCTAACTTAGAGCTGTCCAATTAGTGTAATTCCATCCCTTGCATGCCATTCAAGTGCTATTACATTATCTCATGTTTGCATGCTTTGGCTGCATGTGTTGCATGCTTGGAATCATTTGCATTTGACATGCATTCCCTTGGTCAAATTACTAGCATGTTGCATGATTAGATTACATCTTGCATGCTCTAAGTAGTTTGCATAGTTGTGGCATGCTTGTTTGCCTTGTTGCTTAGGTTGTGTACCTAATGTGCATTGCATGTTTGCATGCTCCCTTTTATACCATGTTGCACATTAGTTAACATGCTTAGGTTGCATTGAACATGCATGCCTTGTCCCTTGATTTAGTGATAGGGATTGGGCCCTTATGTGTTTGCGCGCATTACATTTGAAATGCGCGCTTGATGGTCCGAGAACCAAGGACCATGTCCCTTTGAGTCATACACATGATGAGGGATAGGATTAGTGCATACATTGCTTGAAATGCATTGCCATGCCAAGTATTGCCCTCTGCTGCTGTCAAAACAGTTTCTGCAGGAACTTTTGTCCGACCGGCAACATTTAGTGCCGATCGGCCACCATTTTTGGCCGATGGATCAAAGTTGTGGCCGGTGACCATTCTGCATGGCCGGTGGTGTTCTCCTTCAGCCGGTGGTGTTTCCCAGCATCCATAGAGTAAATCCTGAGGCTTTGGCAGTCATCAGAGGAGTAAAGCAGGGAAAACAGAGGCATCTTGTGCATGGTGGCGGATTTCCGAGCAAAACCGAGCGCGCACTACATTGGGCCTTCATCCCGGGACTGTTTATTGCTTAATTAGAATAATTAATTTGCTCAATTAATTTAGTTGGTCTGTAATAATTAATTAGCTAGAATAGTTAATTCATTATTCGAACTGTATTATTCTTTCGGTCCCTCCGAGCGAGGGTAAATTTGTAATTAGTGTGGGTGAGTGTGTGCATGTCTTCTAACCCCCACTTCTTTCTCCCTTTTACTTACCTGCTTATGATGGTTAGTATTAGGACATGTTTACTTTAGCATACCTCATGTTATGCATGCGTGCATCATTCGTCAGTATTGCATGCACTGGGCTCGGCGCATCATGCTAATTGCATTAAAATTCAAATTTAACTTTGAATACATGCTTCCTGTGCACCTCACATGCCATCTTAGAATAGCCGAGCCTATCTAAATTGCATCTTTGCATGTGTTGCACTAGCCATTTTTAACATGAACTAGGATCATGCATGTGATTACTAACTAGTTTCTGTTTTGGCATGGAGTGCGATGTAAGTATTTTATGCTTTAGCATACTGTATGCGTGTGAATGCTATCATGACAGCATGCATAGCATGTGGCTAGATGCTTATGTGATAAACTGTTTGAATGCCTGTGGGTGAAGGTTGGATTGTCTGAGTTGGAAAAACTTGTTGAAATCCGTGTTTTAGCCTACTTGCGAGTAGCAAATTCCAAAACATTTTTCCCAAAACAATCGGATATGCAATGCTTATTTCCAAATTAGGCGATCTAGTCTATACTTTTGTGCTGTACGCATAACATAGTAATTCTAGACTAATAACTGGAATAAGAACACATAACGTTTTCAAAAATGGATATCACGGTTAGTAGAGGCCGATCTTTGATCGGGCGAGAGGGAGTGCTCATAGCTGACCTTCCCCAATTGTACCCAAGTTCCCGAGCCGAGACAACTTTGGTGATGACGGACACGTGGCCTTTGGCACGGAGTTAGGGTTTCCTAAATTCCCCAAAATAAAATATTTAGGTGGCGACTTTGTATCTGGCAAAGCAGTCCATGTTTGGCACTTCTCTTTCTAAAAATCTATTTTCTCAAAACGATTTGCCAGATTTGGACTCTTTGGTTCAGATTAAGAACCGTGACAATTTGAGTCTGAACTGTAGCACGAACAGACTCGCAAAACGAACGGAACGGGACCTCACCCTCCCGGGGCGTTTGGGGACGTCTACACTTTCATAAGACATTTTTCCCCAGCAAAGATTTGAAGAAGCTGCTGGGCTTGTCTGTTAATCAGCGCAAGGCCCCTCTGCTGCTTAACTATATTCCTACATACAAATCCACTCTGCCCGACGTCCCGAAAAAAGAGCAAGTCTCCACCCTCAGCAACAACTCCCCCAACTACCTCATCACCGAGGCCCGACCAAGCCTCAACATCCAACCCAGCAAAACAGCCATCAACCTCGGCTCCACAACTGATTCCACCTTCTCAACACCAATATCAATGTCGAGCTCCACTGCTCGCACCAGCAAGCAGAACTCGTAGCCAAAGTTCTGAGGCATCGGCTTACGATCCGGCCAATTCTCCAACTACATTTCAGGCAATCCATTTCGGTACAAGAGTCACAATCCCCGTTGTCGCCGACGAGATGGGTCGCAAGAAGGCTGTTGCTGATGGTCTTCTAGCCGACATCCCTCACTCTGAGGACACCTTGCCGATCCCAAAAATAGCTGAGGCATAAAAAAGTTCGTTTGGCGCTTGTGGACGCGCCCTCAAGGGCTTATGCTACCATAGTTCGGACTCATTTGTCACGGTTCTTAATATGATCTTGCAAAATGCAATGCAAGACTGATAAATCACCAAAGAGTCCAAATCCGGCAAATCGTTTTTGGAAAACAGATTTTTAAGAAAGAAGTGCCAAATATGGACTGATTTGCCAGATACAGAGTCGCCACCTAAATATTTATTTTGGAAAAATTTAAGAAACCCTGACTCGTTGCCTAAGGCCACGTGTCCGTCATCACCAAAGTTGCCTCGGCTCGGGAACTTGGGTACGATTGGGGAAGGTCATCTATGAGCACCCCTGCTCACCCAATCCGAAGATCGGCCTGTACTGAGCATGATATTATGTTTTCAAAACATACGTGTTCTTATTCCGATTAATTAGCTAGAATTACTAAGTGATGCGCACAACACACAAGTATAGACTACATCGGCTAATTTGGAACAAAGCATCGCATACCCGTTTGTTTGGAAAATGGTTTGAAGTTTGCTACTCGCAAGTAGGCTAAAACAGGGATTTCAATGAATTGTTCCAATTCAAGGAATCCAACCTTCACCCACAGGCATTCAGGCAGTTTATATCACATAAGCAATTAGCCTCATGGCAAGCATGCTGTCATGTTAACACTCACACAAATGTAAGATGCTAAAGCATAAACACTTACAGTGTACTCCAAGCCAAAACAAGGAACATGTTAGTAATCAATGTATGATCCAAGTCTATGTTAAGATGGCTAATGCAACACATACAAAATGCAACTAGAATAGGCTCGGCTAATCTAAAATGGCATGTGAAATGCAGCAATTCGATACACGTATTCAAGTTGGATTTGAAATACTTATGCAATTAGTATGATGCGCCGAGCCCGGTGTGTGCAACACGAATGAATTATGCAAACATGCATAGTATAAGAATGCTGACTGAAATATGCCCTAAATCTAACCATCATAAGTGGTTAAATAAAAGGGAGAAAGAAATGGAGGTTTGGAAGACATGCATCACTCACACGCACGCTTATTACAACCATTGGCTCTCTCGAAGGAGAGACCGAAAGAATAATACAAATTAACTAATTAACTAACTAACAAGCTAATTAATTAATTACACAACACTTAATTAATTAAGCAAATTAATTAAGCTACAAAAATAGTAAAGAGGCCTCGAGAAGAGGGACAAATGCATGCTCGGTCGGTTTCGCTCGGAAATTCGTTGCCATGCCACATGTTGCCTCTGTTTGCACTGTTTTCCTCCTATGAAGACTACACAAGTCCCAATGATGCTTCTAAATCACTTTCTAGGTACTGTGGGATGTCACCGGCCAGGGTGGGAGAACACCGGCCATGTGGAATTGGTCATCGACCATTTGTAAGGCTCTCGGCCATAAATTTGTAGTCGATCGGCACTATGGATGGCCGGCCGGCCATATCTTCCTGCAAAATGTTGTTTTGCTGTAACAGAGGACAAACAGAGCATGGCAATACATTTTCAAGACAATGTGTGCACAACTACCCTCCCTATCATGTCATGAGCTCAAAGGAGTATAGTCTTCGACCCTCGGACCATCAATCACGCATTTCAATGCATGATGGTCAAAGAAGCCAAGTGTGCAACTTCAATATCAAATGAAATGCACACAAAACACATAAAGGGGCCCCCAACCTCTATCATGGTTGAGCAAGAGGCAAGGGATGCATGCACAAATGCTATGCAACCTAAGCATGCAAGCAAACTAATGGAACATGAGTATGCAAGCAACAATGCTATACGAGGCAATTAGCATATAACAATATGCAAAGACAAGCATGCAAACAAGCATGTAACTTAACTAGCATGCCAAATGTGACTTAAGCATGCAAATATGCAAGACATGTAACAACATTCAAGCATATAACAACATATGAGGCAAACACGTAACAATGTGTTGAGCAAATTAAAAAAAGAGAATGCATGCCAAATGCATTACAACTTAAGCATGCAACGACATGTCATGGACCAAGTACACAACAAGGCACAATTAAACTAGCATGCTACAACATGCAATTTACCAAATATGCAACGGGCATGTGACAACATACAAGGCAAGCATGCAACAACATGCAGGGATGGTCTTAAAACAAAATGGACGACTCTCGAATAGGTCCAAATCAGTGGCCAAAATGCTATGGAAATGAGGACAGGAACACATACAAACATGCATGCCAATTGGCCTAACACTTAAGCACAGTGAAGCAACTCTTAAGCACACTTAAGCTCTGAAATCATGGACATGTGACATACATTGTAAGCTCTGAAATCATGTTGGAAAATGTGCCAAACCAACTAAACAAAGCAAGTAAAGCATGTAACAAAGCCTAAAATTTGAAATTAGCTAGGAGACTCAAACCAAGGCTACATGAGGCAAGCCCCAAAGGGCCAAGGGGATCTAAAACAGTCCCAAGGCAGGTCTAAACAAGACCGAAAACACACTTAGACGGCGCCTAAATGGCCTAAGCATGGGGACATACGCAATGGCACATTCATGAGGCATAAAACACAAAGCCTTTAAAGCATTAAAGGAGCGATAAGTGCAAGTATTCAAGCATACTATATGGACTGAAATAACATTACAAGTGATGCCAAACCACTGAAATGATCCAAGTAGAGCATGCTAGAGGATCCAACACTCAAAGCCTACAAGCTAGATTACATGGTAGCCATACAAAGCAAGCCATGGATGACCAAGATAACCAAAATCAGACCTCAAGCATACCAAAACATGGATAAAAGCTTCTTGAAGTCGAGCCAAAATTATGCTAGAAAGACATGTTATAACATTGTGCATGTTAGGCTATTTCATGGAATTACAAGACAAGTATACAAAGCATGCATGGTATGTCTAAACCAAGTCAAAACAGTGCTATATCATGGCAAGACAACCACAAATACCAGCTAAGACATGGCCAACATGAACTTAACAAAAGTGCTCACATATGAGGCGAATATGACAAGTATTGAAGAAAACAAGGATAGGGGATGGCCATCAACATCTTAGGACCTTAAAACACCATCCTCACCACTGAAATCCCGAGGCGAATATGACAAGTATTGAAGATAATAAGGAGAGGGGATGACCCTCGCCTTCTGAGGACCTTAAAACACCATCCCTACCACTGAAATCCCTCTGGATTTCAGTGGTGGGAAGGCCAATACTAGGTGGTTCCGGAGCTCACAAAAAGGGCACAAAAATGAGGTCAAACAAGGCCTAAGAGGGGGTAAACAACCCCAAACACCAAAGTGATCTTAAACAAATATTTCAAGAACTTAAAAACAGAACTTTTATCAGTTATAAGTTAAGCTTAAAAACAGATGCAAGATAGGCTAAGGCCATAAGCAAGAAAGGGGTATCTAAAGGTAAAAAGCTCACCCTTGTAGAACCTCTTCAAGAACAAAGCTCCAGCCAGTTTTCTGAGTTTAAACCAACCCAAGAACACTGAAATCAACCTCCTAGTACCTCAACAACCATGGATGGTGTTTTAGTGTGTGTTTGTGTACAATAGTAAGACAATTTTACACTTTTGGACACAAAACAAAGCTAAAGCAAGAAGAATAGATACAACACTATATCTATCCTCTCAAGAACCAAATTTCTGAACCTTGGAGGAGGGAGGAGGGGCTCCCTCTTTATAGAGGCTCAAATTCTAAAGCTTCCAAGAGAAGCTAAACAAGAGGCAAATCCCTCCATACATATGGAGGGCATTAATTGTGGGTGCCAGCTGTGCCAGCTAGCACAAAATATCTGCATAAAGTAGATGAATAGGATTCGACCAACAAAAAGGCCAATCGACCAACACAATGGCCGACCGACTAAATATAGTGCCGATCGGCCAACACTCTTGGCCGATGGAAAGAAAAAGGGGCCGATGGCTTCAAGCCTTGGCCGGTAGGGTGTAGGGATGGCCAACAAGCCACTTTCTTCCCTTTGAAACAAAAACACAAGTGTTTGGTCCACAACCAAGCACAAAACAATCAAGTTGAGAGATCTTGAGGCAAGACGCGTAGCCAAGACCTCCGAGAACTCAGAACGAACCCGAACATGGATAATCACCGAGTGTTCAAACGATGACGTCCAAATCTTGAGGACGGTCAAAAATGGGGTGTCTACAGTTGCCCCTCTTTGATAGAACTCAAAAGTCAAAACAATGATGGGAGTGAATGTCAAAGCTCCAAGACGACCCATTTTTGACAAGCCCGAAGACTTAGACAAAGCATGCCAGATAGCAAGATATGTGCCCGAAGGCGGGGGCAAAATGCAAATGACATGCACGGTACCGAACATAACTTATGATCATGCAAAGAAAGCTGTAACGAAGCAAAACATGCAACAGTTTTAAGTAGGAGAAAACAAAGCTAACTACATTACATGCAGCAAGGATGTAAGAGAATTATACAATTCTCGCTACGTCTCACACAGAGAATACAATACCTGTCCGGTTCGTCTGGTCGTGCCAGCTTCAAATGAACCGTACATACAATATCGTGCCTGAAAAAGAAAAGAAACTTAACAAGTACAACATCATTAGAAACATGCATGGCAATGCAAGTGAGAAGTGCGCGACAACGCGGGTAAAGTGTGCATAACAATGCAATGCACTAACAAGCACAGGTAGGGTGTGCAAGATAGCGCGAATGTAATGCACTAACAAGTGCGTGAGGTGCGCAAAATAGTGCGATGTGCAAAATAGCGCGAATGATGCAAAATGCAATGCACTAACAAGTGCATATGATATGCGCAAGATAGCGCGATGTGCAAAAATAGCACGAACGTAATGCATGCAAAATGCAATATGAAATGCAATGCACTACCAAGTGCATGTATGCAGTGCGCAAGATAGCGCGATGCGCAAAATAGCTCGAAATGAAATGCAATGCATGCAGTGCACAAAATAGTGCGATACGCAAAATAGCGCGATTGGAATGCAATGCACAAAACAGTGCGATGTGCAAAATAGCGCGAAATGAAATGCAATACACAAAACAGTGCGATGCGCAATATAGCGCAATTGAAATGCATGCAAAATGCAATGGGATGCACAAAACAGTGCGATGCGCAAAATAGCGCGATTGTAATGCAATGCGCAAAACAGTGCGATGCGCAAAATAGTGCAATTCAAATGCATGCAAAATGCAATGAGATGCACAAAATAGTGCAATGCACAAAATAGCGCGATTGAAATGCATACAAAATGCAATGAGATGCACAAACCAGTGCGATGCGCAAAATAGCGCGATTGAAATGGAAAATGAAATGCAATGCACTGACAGGTGCATATGATGTGATGAAATATGATATAGAAAATGCAAAGGGGAATAAACTCCAACCATGCTGGAATCACGAGAGGAGGAAAAATGAATAATCAGGCGTGCATACAATGCAACCTGAGATAAATTCCAAACACGCTGACATCGCGTAAGGAAAGGGACACTCAAACCACGCTGAAATCGTGAGAGGAGGTCCAAAACAACCCGCCCAAGCGCGCATACAACGCAACCTGAGATAAATTCCAAACACGCTAAAATCGCGTAAGGAAAAGGGACACTCAAACCACGCTGAAATCGTGAGAGGAGGTCCAACAACCCGCCCAGCGCGTCTACAACGCAACCTAAGATAAATTCCAAACACGCTGAAATCGCGTAAGAAAAGGGACACTCAAACCACGCTGAAATCGTGAGAAGAGGTCCAAAATAACCCACCCAAGCGCGCATATAACGCAACCTAAGATAAATTCCAAACACGTTGAAAATCGCGTAAGGAAAAGGGACACTCAAACCACGCTGAAATCGTTAGAGGACTCAAACCACGCTGAAATCGTGAGAGGAGGTCCAACAACCCGCCCAGTGCGTCTAAAATGCAACCTGAGATAAATTCCAAACACGCTGAAATCGTATAAGGAAAAAGGACACTCAAACCATGCTGAAATCGTGAGAGGAGGTCCAAAACAACCCGCCCAAGCGCGCATACAATGTAACTTGAGATAAATTCCAAACACGCTGAAATCGCGTAAGGAAAAGGAACACTCAAACCACGCTAAAATCGTGAGAGGAGGTCCAACAACCCGCCCAGCGCGTCTACAACGCAACCTGACATAAATTCCAAACACGCTGAAATCACGTAAGGAAAAGGGACACTCAAACCACGCTGAAATCGTGAGAGGAGGTCCAACAACCCGCCCAGCGCGTCTACAACGCAACCTGAGATAAATTTCAAACACACTGAAATCGCCTAAGGAAAGGGACACTCAAACCACACTGAAATCGTGAGAGGAGGTCCAAAACAACCCGCCCAAGAGCGCATACAACGCAACCCAAGATAACTTCCAAACATGCTGAAATCGCGTAAGGAAAAGAGACAAAAGGAGAAAAATAGGGAGAAATCCCCACTGTTTCGGAAGGAAAGAGAAACATAAGGACATATCCCCGTGTTTCGGTAATGGCGCGAGCATTGGAACGTATTCCAAATGCTCGTAACCAGAGAAGGAGAAACAAAGGGAGATATCCCCGTGTTTCAAAAAAGAGGAAGAGACATAGGGACGTATCCCCGTGTCTCTAAAAAATAAGGAAACATAGGAACGTATCCCTGTGTTTGCCCCGAAGAAGAGAGGAACATAAGGACATATCCCAGTGTTCCCCGAAGGAAAGAGAAACATAGGGACATATCCCCGTGTTCCTCGAAAGAAAGAGAAACATAGGGACATATCCCCGTGTTCCTCAAAATAGTATGAGCATTGGAACGTATTCCAAATGCTCTAAACCAGAAAAGGAGAAACGCAGGGAGACATCCCTGTGTTTCGGATAGAGGAAGGAAAACCTCTCGGCGTATCAACACGTGAGGGGGAAACGACTGTGCAAGAAGGCGCAATCTTCCAAACGTGTGTCAAACGCGAAAGGAGAAGGGTAGATCCGAACGCATGCCGAATGTGAGTGGAGAAAGGTATCAGTCAAAACTGAACCGAAACGTCTCTGAATGAACAGTACATACAATACTGTGCATAAATAAGGAAGAAACTCGAAAGGTAGAATGCAATACAATGTATGATGTTTAATGAAAGTAATAAACAAAACAAAGCGGCGCTTTAGACAGCACGTCATAGGGTAAGTGGCGGTAAATCGCTCTACTCTGATAGGGATCCCCCTCTCCTGTGTTCTTCGAACACCTACCTTCAACTCGCAGTACAAAGGTCTAAAATACTGACAAGGAGCAACATCTGCTGGGGAACCACAGATGCCGCTTTTCTTCCTGATCATACTCACAACTTTCCTTATTCTTCAATGGGGTGACAGACTTGGTTGATTCAGTATCCAGAATCGAGGAGCGTACCTGTTACCTCAACCTATGGGGCTTCCATACAGATTTCAAGCCGGGGATACACCCCTGGGTATTCAAACCAGACTTTAGCCTCGGAAATTCTAAACCTTTGGGTTCTAGGCTACAACCATTCGAACTCTAGTTTCCACCATTGCAATTAATCTCCTAGGAACTCATTGCAAAACACAGCCAAGATGCCTCTGGCAGGAATTGGTACTCAGGGAGAGCACTTCTGGTTGCCATTTTGGCATAGAAACAACTGACACAATATTTTGTTTGTTTTGAACACACAGCCCTTACAGCACACTGCTCATTCTGAACACACAGCCCATCACACAGTACTCGGTTTATTCTACGCCCGGCTTATTCAACGTACTGCTCACTTTGAAGCCATGGCTTATAACACAGTACTTGGTTTATCTTGCACACAGCTCATTCAACGCACTGCTCACTCTGACCCATGGCTCACAACACAGTACTTGGTTTATTCTGCACACAGCTCATTCAACGCACTGCTCACTCTGAACCCATGGCTCATAACACAGTACTTGGTTTATTCTGCACACAGCTCATTCAACGCACTGCTCACTCTGAACCCATGGCTCACAACACAGTACTTGGTTTATTCTGCACACAGCTCATTCCACGCACTGCTCACTCTGAACCCATGGCTCACAACACAGTACTTGGTTTATTCTTCACACAGCTCATACTGAACATACGAGATGTACATCAGTCGAAACATACTCAGATGCTTCGAATTTTTTCTCTTTTCTTCTGCTTCACAGTCTGGAACCCACATAGCTTCAAATAGGTCCTGGTTCCACTGTTCTGACGCGACCTGGGTCGAAGCCTGCGGTTTTACGAGAGAACAAATTCTTGTTTTGCACAAATGTGGAGAACGGCGCTGCACTCCGAGCACAAAGCAATTTATTTTTGAAATTGAAAGATGAGTTCTTAACCTGGTATTGAGTCTACGACTGAACACAGTCAAAACGACTCAACAAAGACAAACAAGAGGTAAACAACCTAAACACATCGAGTAAAACTCGAAACGACTCGAAACGACTCAAAACAAGAATCGAGACAAACAAAACAACAAACACGACACTCAGACGCATTACAAAGTTGAGAGACCTCCTAACTTGCGAGGAGCCAGTTTCTCCGGGTATTGTTTCCCACCCTTTCTCATCTGTGATTCTCATATCACTTGGCCCTTTTTTTTTTTTTTTGGAAAAGCCCTTTTCCTCACTTATTCTCTCAACGCACATCTCTATATTCTTCAATCTCTTATTTTTTTTATCCCTTCCCTGGGAGGTTGATGGATAAGCAGAAAGTTGTGGACTCATTCCCGGCATATTCAACTCACAGCTATTCCTTCTGGCGACGTCTAGTCGATGCCCCAGAGAAGGGAATGAAGTATCTTGATCCATTCCAGTTCATGCTTCGCACTTGGCTCGATACCTCGTTGCTTGGAGGATGTCGAGAGCTTTCAACCCTTTGTTGTTAGCTTCAGTTGTGCCCTTTTCTGGCAGATAAAGTGCCCTTCTGGCAAATAGAGTGCCCTTTCTGGCAAGTATGTTGACAATGGGGAAAAGACAGAACACTTGACTCAACTGTGCCCCTAGTTCATCATTTTGACCATTTTTTGTTTTGGTTTTCTATTAAAACAATTTTGACCAACATGAGAGTTAGATTAACATACTTATTGAACTTTTGATTTGAAAATCATGCAAGTCAGGCTATGAGCATTGAAAATTTTCCTTTTTGGGTCCAAGAAAAGGGTCCAGTTTTGAAAAAAAATAGAATAATTTTCGAGAAAATTAGTCAACCTTAGTAAAAAATTTCAAAAATTATTTTCGCAAACGGCCATTGCTGAACGAGCATGAAACCTACTCTCGAGGTGTACAACCTCAGATCTGAAGGAAAATTGCCCCTTGTTTAAGGAGAGCTGCATGGCAATGGAAAGCTCTCCCTTGCTTGAATAGCACTACAGTGCATCGGTAACGGAAAGTTGCCCCTTGTCTGAATGGCACCGCAGCGCATTGTAATCAGTCCTGAGAGTGACAATCAGGACCGAACTCCCGGATACATGGAAGGCAAAGATGATCAAAACCATTACATGGACACACTCGATTTGGAAGTGTTTGTGGCTGGACTTCAGAATGAAGTTGCCTATGTATCCTAAACATTGGAATCAAGCCTTACGTAGTTCAGGTTAAGGTGCACTCGTGTATTAACCCTCACCTTTTACGCTCTAACTTCTGCCAAGGTCGCCCTTCCGGGTTTTCAACCTTGCGAGCTTTGTTTTTCTTCTTTTCTTATTTCTTTTCATTTCTTTTCTTTGTTCAGAATTTTTCATTTCTTTTTCATCATTTCTCTTTTTTGCATTTTTCTTTTCTTTTTTTCTTGCTCTAATTTTTGCCTGGGTCACCCTTCCGGGTTTTTGGCCTAGCGAGCTTCTCAAGGGTAAAAGTGTAGCTTTGTCCATGTCAAATGGTGTTGAGATCTCGAAGCCATCTGAATCCAGGAGAATGGCTGTTATTCGCTGATAATGTAGGAGCCCATCCAATGGGGGCTGAATTTTCCCCTAGTGTTGCGGATAGGAACTTGGTTATTCTTCAACAATACTTTCTTCTCTCCTCCCTTCTGGGATTTGGCATTCTTGCCGATATTCATTATTGAGAAATGTCCCAATTCTTGACTCTTCGAGCACATCTGGCATTTTTTGCCCCTAGTTCGAGGGGTACTTCTGATCTAGCTTTGCAAAGTTCTTTTGACGGCGTTCGATCTTCTTGATCTGACTTTGTTGCCGCTAATTCAAGGGTTGCTTCAAATATGGCCACACAGGCCTCGCATTGCGGTTGACTTTTGAACATTCTGAATCCGAGTTCTAGGTTTGAAAGCAAAGGGGTCAAGTCGAGGCTGAGAGCGATCCTAAGCTGCACAATCTCAAGAGCAATTCCACATAGGTCTTCGCAGAACTGCGCAAAACAGTTTTTTGAAATCTTTTAGGAAAGTGACTAGTCGCACGCGCTAAAGACAATGCAGAACCAATCTGGATCAAGCTAGGATCCTTCTCAGTACTCACACTAACAAGCATGATTTCATTCATTAAGGGCTTAGCATGCCTTTCTTTCTCTCAATTGATCAAATTTTACAAAATTCGAGGAATTCCTTCCTCTTTGTTTTCACCGCAGTGTTCAAAAAGTTTTGAAAATGCTTAGGTCAATGCAATGATTTCAAGGCACAGAAAAGTAAGTGAAAGGCACTGCCGTTTCATTCTAGACATCGTTGGCACAACAGGCTCAAAGTAGTAACAAGCACAAAAACATGACAGCCACAGCTGTTTCATTCAGATTTCCTAGTTGCAACTGTCTCCACAGCAGAGATAAACTCAAAAGAAAGGGAAAAGACAACCACAAAATAAGACAATGATGTCCGAGGTAACAACCCCAGGATCACCCGACTCCTATACAACAGGACTGACTCGATACAACAAGACAGACCTTTAAGCAAAAAAAACTGACTCAAAACAAAGAGACAGACTCAAAACAAAACCACAGAACTGACTTAACACCTAAGTCAGAAAGTACAAAAACTACCATTCGTAAATGCTCAAAATAATGCGTGCCAAACACCACATCTGAAATAAACCGAGCGCCACCCGCAGGTGGACCTACCCCTGATCACATACTTGTACTATCCTCGAAGTCCACCAACTCAATGGTGACAGACTTTGCTGAACTTGGTGAGAGGATGACCTTGTTGTCAATCAGATCCTGTACTTCGTGGCGAAGTCGGAAACAGTTGTTGGTGGTGTGACCAGTCTGTTGATGGTACGTGCAGTACTGAGTATCATCATGTGAGAGAGGGAGATTACTCGGGAGAGGTCGAGGCTCAAGAGGCTTGAGATGACCTTTTTCAGTGAGGATTAGAAGAGCCTTGGACAAAAGCATGTAGAGGGCATGAAAGACCCTGCGCCCTCGGGGCAGATACTTCGAAGTCTGTGGACCTTTGCCGGATGCACTGGCAAAAGGATCAGCAGGTGCTGCCTTGGCTCTCTAATCTTTTCCAGGTGCAGGATTACAGTTGGGAGGAACAGTTCTGGTACGACGGTCCCTATCTCGATTTTCCCTTTGGCTTGAACTGCTCTCGGTTTGAGTGGGGAAAATATCATCCATAATTGTTACTGCAATAGCGAGCACCTGCTGTTTATTCAGTCCTGCGGCTTTCAAAGCCTCAACAGCCCACAGAAGTTGTTCATAGGGATCGGCGTCTTCCTTCATCTTGTCCTTTCCACCAGCCTCAGCTTGGTGGACGGTTTGGGTTGCTTGATTAGAGTGGAGCCTTGTTGTTTTTGACATGTCATTGTCGGAGTTTGAGACAGCTTCAGGTTGGCTAAGCTCAATTACAATTCGCCCCAGTAATGGAGGCTCCTCCAGCATGAAGTTCCCGGCATATGATGTGGTTGGTGGCAGAGCTAACATCCCGTAGGCTAGGTCTGCCACAGATCTCTGAAGATCTCCGATCATTCCCATCAGCTCAAAGGTGGTGGGCTCACAAGCTTGAAAGAATTGGGGTTCCCAAATCGGATGTGCAGTGGATGACTTGGGCGGATGTGCTACTTCGACGTCGGTCTCGCCTTGCAAGATGATTCCTTGGTTTAACGCGGCTGCCATAACCATAATTTCCTTTGAATTTTGTGTCATCATAGGTCCGCTGAACTGAACGGAGGTGATGTGACCGGTGACTGACAGATCAGACGGATCAGACGTCTGTCTTGTCTCAACGAAGGAGAACACCGACTATTCTGAACTAAATCTCTAAACTGAAAGAGAAGACAAACAGCATTTTAGCCCAATTTCATCATAACTGACATAGGCATAGCTGAATAACTGTACTCTACAACTAATCACTGTTCCCTAAAATCACTGCCCCAAATCTGAATCTGATACCCGCAGATATAACTGATTCTCAAAACACTAACACTGATGCCTGCAGGCCTGATGCCCAGACTTGCAAACTGATATATGCGTTCCCTGTAGAGATACAACTCTAAAAAGCACATAACAAGCAAATGAGAACCAATACACCCCTCTGTTGGGGTAGGGTTTTCCTGTCCTAGTTTTGTCAAGAACTAGGGTTTCACTACGCACACAGCGGTTTTAAACAACCTATAATCGGGTAAGCAACCTGTCCTAGATTGGAATGGTCACTATGGATTCCGAATATGCACTAGGTCGAATGGTCGAAAAAAGGATGCCCCGGTAAAACCGGGATTTGTGTTCCTGTCGTGGTAGAGCCGGCAACCGATCAGCCTTATGGCACGCTTCTCAAAGCACGCCTTCGATAAATCGTTCAGGAATAGCATATGGCAAACACGGTGTCCTAGGCACACCAATGCACATGCAATACAAAGAAACAAATAAGTGTAATCAAAACAAGATATCATGAGTTCGAGTCAAGTTCTCTAATTTCCTAGCAGAGTTGCCAGAAACTGTGGACGCGCTCTCGAGGGCTTATGCTACCACAGTTCGGACTCATTTGTCACGGTTCTTAATCTGATCTTGCAAAGTGCAATGCAAGACTGATAAATCACCAAAGAGTCCAAATCTGGCAAATCGTTTTTGGAAAATAGATTTTTAAGAAAGAAGTGCCAAATATGGACTGCTTTGCCAGATACAGAGTCGCCACCTAAATATTTATTTTGGGAAAATTTAGGAAACCTTGACTCGTTGCCTAAGGCCACGTGTCCGTCATCACCAAAGTTGCCTCAGCTCGGGAACTTGGGTACAATTGGGGAAGGTCATCTATGAGCACCCCTGCTCGCCCGATTTGAAGATCGGCTTGTACTAAGCATGATATTTTGTTTTGAAAACATATGTGTTCTTATTTCGGTTAATTAGCTAGAATAACTATGTGATGCGCACAACACACAAGTATAGACTAGATCGCCTAATTTGGAACAAAGCATCGCAGACCCATTTGTTTGGAAAATGGTTTGAAGTTTGCTACTCGCAAGTAGACTAAAACACAGATTTCAATGAATTATTCCAATTCAAGCAATCCAACCTTCACTAACAGGCATTCAGGCAGTTTATATCGCATAAGCAATTAGCCTCATGGCAAGCATGTTGTCATGTTAACACTCACACACATGCAAGATGCTAAAGTATAAACACTTACAGTGTACTTCGAGCCAAAACATGGAACATGTTAGTAATCAATGTATGATCCAAGTCCATGTTAAGATGGCTAATGCAACACATACAAAATGCAACTAGAATAGGTTCGGCTAATCTAAAATGGCATGTGAAATGCGGCAATTCGATACACGTATTCAAGTTGGATTTGAAATACTTATGCAATTAGTATGATGCGCTGAGCTCGGTGCGTGCAACACGAATGAATGATGCAAACATGCATAGCATAAGAATGCTAACTGAAATATGCCCAAAATCTAACCATCGTAAGTGGTTAAATAAAAAGGAGAAAGAAATGGAGGTTTGGAAGACATACATCACACACATGCACGCTTATTACAACCATTGGCTATCTCGAAGGAGAGACAGAAAGAATAATACAAATTAACTAATTAACTAACTAACAAACTAATTAATTAATTACACAACACTTAACTAATTAAGAAAATTAATTAAGCTACAAAAATAGTAAAGAGGCCTCGAGAAGAGGGACAAATGCATGCTCGGTCGGTTTCGCTTGGAAATCCATTGCCACGCCACATGTTGCCTCTTGTAGACATCCCCGAACGCCCGGGGAGGACGAGTCCCGTTCTGTTCGTTTTGGGTTCACTACAGTTCAGGACTCTCAAATTGTCACGGTTCTTAATCTGAACTAAAGAGTCCAAATC
The DNA here is from genome assembly GCF_004153795.1 of Camellia sinensis. Classification (NCBI taxonomy): domain Eukaryota; kingdom Viridiplantae; phylum Streptophyta; class Magnoliopsida; order Ericales; family Theaceae; genus Camellia; species Camellia sinensis. Next base: position 116,201 of record NW_021027022.1, on the reverse strand, counting down.
CGGCAAATCGTTTTGAGAAAAAATAGATTTTTAGAAAAGAAGTGCCAAACATGGACTGCTTTGCCAGATACAGAGTCGCCACCTAAATATTTTTTATGGGGAATTTAGGAAACCCTGACTCGGTGCCAAAGGCCACGCGTCCGTCATCACCAAAGTTGCCTCAGCTCGGGAGCTCGGGTACGATTGGGGAAGGTCAGCTATGAGCACCCCCTCTCGCCCGATCCAAAGATCGGCCTCTACTAACCGTGATATCCGTTTTTGAAAACGTTATGTGTTCTTATTCCGGTTATTAGCCTAGAATTACTATGTTATGCGCATAGCAAACAAGTATAGACCAAATCGCCTAAATTGGAACAAAACATTTCATGCTTGTTTTGAAAATGGTTTGCTACTCGTAAGTAGGCTAAAATGCAGGTTTTGCCACCCTCAAGTGGGCTTTAGAAAAGATGGTTTTGCCACTATCTAGTGGGCTTAAAACTCATAGTTTTAATGCATTATTCCAATTTAGGTAATTCGACCTCCACTCACAGGCACTCAAGCAGTTATATCACATAAGTAGCTAGCCTCATGGTAATCATGCTATTATGGCAACACTCACACGCATGCGGTATGCTAAAGCATAAATGCTTACCTAGTACTCCGAGCCAAAACAAAAGCTAGTTAGTAATCAATGCATGATCCTAGCTCATGTTAAGATGACTAATGCAACACATACAAGATGCAACTACAATAGGCTCGGCTATTCTAAGATGACATGTGATGATATTACAACTAACATGTATTCAACTTTGGAATTTGAATACAAATGCAGTTAGTATGAAGCGCCGAGCCCGGTGCATGTAAGACAAATGTATGGATGCATGCATGCTATCATACTGTATGCTAATTGAAACATACCCTAGGCTAACCATCGAAAGCTAGTAAATAAAAGGGAAGAAAGACGTGGGGTTGGGAGACATACACACACTCACGCACGCTTATTATACAGTTGCCCTCGCTTGGAGGGTCCGAATAAATATTACAAACCACCTAATTAATTAACTCTCAAGCTAAATAATTAATTACAAAATTTCTAATTAATTAACAAATTAAATGCAGAATAAAGGTGGCCACAGCCCCTCCTCGAGGTGCGCGGATGATGCATGCTTGACTCGTCTCGCTTGGAAACTCACTGCCATAGCACAGTTGCCTCTGTTTACACTGCCCTGATCCTCTGAAGACTGTGAAAATTCTTGGGGCACCTCTGAACTGATTCCTGATCACCCTGGAATGCCACCGGCCAATTCAAAGTACCACCGGCCATGGGGATGGGCTTATCGGCTAAATGTTGTACCACCGGCCAGCCACCGATGGTCGGTCGGCACTATAGGTGGCCGGCCGGCTATTGCTTCCTGCAGAATCCTGCAGTTGACAGTAGCAGAGGGCAAACAGTGCATGGCAAGGAATTTTCAAGCAAATGTGAGCATGGCCACTCTCCCAATCATGTTATGGACTCAAAGGAGTGTGGCCCTCGACCCTCGGGTCATCAATTGCACATTTTGATGCGTGATGGCCTAAGAGGCCTAGGTTGCTAATCAATGTAAATGCTTACAACAAAACAAATGAGTACCAATGCCCTATCATGTTGAGGTCAAGGGTATTGGCGACCGAGGGTTGAGATGTGTTTCGTCACTTGGAGTACGAACACTCCTCACCCCTCAAGTTTGGTTTGACACCCCAAACCAAACAATGCAATGTATGTATACAAACTTGGCTCAAAGATGCAACATGAGGCTAAGATGCAAAACATGCCAAACGTGATGCAAGCTAAACATGCAAATGTACAATGCTAGGCATGTAAGATGCAATGTAATGCAATCAGACATGTAAGCTAAGACATGAAATGCAACTAGCCAATAATATGCAAGCATGCAAGTGTGATACAATGCAAACATGAAACCAATGCAACATGATCATGCAATGGTGGACCTAAGACACAAAGGGCAGACCCCAACCCACTCCCAAAACAGTAACCAAAAAATGCCAAAAAGGATGGATAAATGTTCACGCAAACATGCATGCTAATAGGTCCAAGACAAGGAGCATTCTACTACAACTACCCCAAACACTTATGACATGCATCATGCGACCAAAAACAGAGTTTTAATGTACCAAAATAAGTCCCAAAACCCACTGTTATGGAAACTCAAAGCCTAAAACACATAGGCATGTACAATGCTCATTTCAAGGCACAACAAAGCAACTCCCCTAAAGCATGAAAGAGATGATGAGTGTATGCATACAAGCATGATTTATGGACTGAAACATGGTCCCTAATGATTCCAAATCATGAGAATAAGCTAGGCTAAGCATGCTAGAGACCCACATGCTCAAGGCTCACAAGCCAAAATGCAAAGAGGCTACCCTAAACATGGCAAATATGACTTAAACAGCCCCCAAAAGTCCTTGAGCATGGCAAAAGAATGCTAAGACCTTCATGGAGTAAAGCTAGAGCATGCAAGAATCATAGCCTAAATGCATGGCTTACTTCTAGGCAAAATGGAGGAATGCAAGGCAAGTATACTATGCATGTAAGGGACCACAAATCTGACCAAAAACAGAGGCAATAAGTGATCAAATAACATCCAAAAACTTCTGAAATGGGGCCAAATACAACCAAGCATACATGCTACCATTATGAGCAAAAAATGTGGGCAAAAGAGAGATAAAGGGAAAGGGGTGTCCCTCCCCTATGCAAGACCTCAAAACCTCTTCCTTACCACTGAAAATCCACTGGATTTCAGTGGTGAGAATGCTAATACTCAAGGGTAACCAAAGCTTAGCAAAGAGAGCACCAAAAGGGCCAAACAAGGCCTAAGAGGGGGGAGATCGACCCCCAACACCAAAACAACCTTAATGAAGTATCTTAAGCATGAAAATACAAGACTTTTTTCAGTTATACACAAAGTCTAAAACAATGAGCAAGATAGGCAAAAGTCTAGTGCAAGATTGGGGAATCTAAAGTAAAAGAGTTACCCTTGAAGAACCCTTGATGAACAGCAAGTGCAGCCTTCTTCTTTTGATCAAAACCAGTCCAAAACCTCAAGAACAAACCCTTAATGTCCCTCAAAGTCGAAGTAGGGTGTAATGCTATGTGTTTTAGTGCAAAACTAAGAACAAGCACACACTTTAAGCCCTCAAACACACACAAAATGAAGAGAGAGAGGCAGATATAGAGAGAGAGGATGATATATATCAGATATATATGTGTATTGCTTTGGTTTTTTGCTGAACCAAACAAAGGAGGAGGAGGGGCTCTTATATAGGCAAGGTAATTGGCCAAAGCTTCTAAGGGAAGCTACTCAAAAGGGTCAAGGCTTACAAGGGAAGCCAAGCTAAGGGTGCAAGGCTTCCTGAGGAAGCTAGGACAGCTGGCAAGCTTCTTGAGGAAGCTTTGGCAAAAGATCAAGCTTCCTCAAGAAGCTTTGACCAAAAGGATGCAAAATGGGCAAAACAGCCACCTGTATGCCCGGGGCAAGTTTGGTGCATTCCAGCTGGCACAGCTAGCATGCACCATGCCTAAAAAAGGTAAAAAGGTTCTACCGGCCAGAAAAGGAGGTCACCGGCCCAACAGATGTCCGGCCGGCCATACTGAGTGCCGAGCGGCCAATAGTATAATTCACCAATGGCCGGTAGCCTCAAAACATGGCCAGTGGCCTCAAACCAAGGCCGGTGGGTGTCAGGGATAGCTAACAAGCTACTCTCTTCCCTCAGAAGCAAAAACACAAGTGTTTGGTGCAAAACCAAACACAGAACAGTCGAGTTGAGAGATCCTGAGGCAAAGCGCGTAGCCGAGACCTCCGGGAACTCAAAACGAAACACAAACATGAGTAATCACCGAGTGTTCGAGCGGTGACATCCAAGTCTTGAGGACGGTCAAAAATAGGGTGTCTACAGTTGCCCCTCTTTAACAGAACTCGAAAGTCATAACAATGACGGGAGCGATTGTCAAAGCCTAGAGACGACCCATTTTTTATTAGGCCGAAGACTTAGACAAGGCATACAAGCTGCAGATAAAGATATGTGCCCGGAGGCAGGGGCAGAATGCAAGACAATGCACCAAGCCGAGCATAACTTATGATGATGCAAAGAAAGCTATAACGAAGCATAACATGCGACAGTTTTAAGCTAGCATACACCAAACTACACTACAATGCAGAAAGGATGCAATTCTCGATACGTCTCACTCGGAGAATACAGTACCTGTCCGGTTTGTCTGGTTGCACCAGCCTCAAATGAACCGTACATACAATATCGTGCCTGTAAAGAAAGCAAACTTAACAGGTACAATATTGTTAGCAACATGCCTAATAATGAAATCGAAAGTGCGTGACAACGCAAGTCGAGTGGGGCGCATAACAATGCTGTGAAGGCACAAACACATGTAAGTAAAGCATGCGTGTCTACGCAAGCAATGTGTATAGAAACTTGAAATTGAACACATGCAAGTAAAGCATGCGTGTCTATGCAAGCAATGTGTATAAAAAGGAACTTGAACACATGTAAGTAAAGCATGCGCGTCTATGCAAGCAATGTGTATAAAGAGGAACTTGAACACGTGTAAGTAAAGCATGCGGCCTACGCAAGCAATGTGTATAAAAAGGAACTTGAAATTGAACACATGTAAGTAAAGCATGTGCGTCTATGCAAGCAATGTGTATAAAAAGGAACTTGAACACATGTAAGTAAAGCATGCGGTCTACGCAAGCAATGTGTATAGAAAGGAACTTGAACACATGTAAGTAAAGCAGGCGGTTTACGCAAGCAATGTGTATAAAAAGGAACTTGAACACATGTAAGTAAAGCATGCGGTCTACGCAAGCAATGTGTATAAAAAGGAACTTGAACACATATAAGTAAAGCATGCGGTCTACACAAGCAATGTGTATAAAAACTTGAAATTGAACACATGTAAGTAAAGCATGCGTGTCTATGCAAGCAATGTGTATAGAAAGGAACTTGAAGTATGGTAAAGGTAAGCTATCCAAGATGTCGAAATACAAAGTACTACAATATATTATAATTGAAGTGATTTGTGGATTTCACAAGATACACAAAGGATACGGGAGGGGATGCTCCTCGCACGCACAGAGCATTGCTCATAGAAGACACAATTTGAGGTCAACTCGGAGGTCTACGGACATTTCAAAGGTGTACTTCCTTGCACTGTCTTGAGAAACTTGAGGTGCCACATCAAACAATGGATCCTAACAAAGGCGCGAGAGATGTATTGACCTCAAGGGATGGGTTACCGGTATCAACTCTGATACTTTGCTGCCCTACTCTCTTTTTTGCTTTACTTTCCTTTTTACTTGTAGTCTAAGCACATTGCACTGCCTCAGGCAGGTTTTACTTTTCCTCAAAACTGCATATTTTTGCAAAGCATGTGATGGGAATGAAACTGCTATTTTGTTCAAAAAGGTGTTGCTTTTGTACATTCTATGCATTGCATCGCATGGGATCACATAACAATGTGAACGAAATTCGTTTGAAAATAGAGTGTTCGCATCGTAATAATCAGGTAGTGAACCCATTTACAACTCGATAAGCCAAAACAGAGAGACTCGATGTAACTAACCAAGCGTGAGTACAACTCGATAAGCAAATTAAAGACTTGAAGAGAGTGACATATAACTCAATAAGCAAATGTACAACAACTCGATAAGCAAATAGGCGTGACTCCCCAATAATCGATCACCAGAGGGCATTGGGGGTGGTGGAATTCCCCAATCCTCAGCATAAACAGCTCAGAGAACAAGGAGGAAGACCACCGGCCAGAGATAAGGCCATCGGCCATGAGAAATGGCCATTGGCCATGAGAAATGGCCATCGGCCAGAAACTTTGGTCAATCGGCCAAAAGTGGTGGCCGGTCGGCACTATATTTGGCCGGCCGGCCATGAATCGTCAGAATCAGCAGAATGCTGACATCTGTCCTTCACTCAACCTTATCTTCTACAAAAGGCCTTAGCTTCGTAATTCTACTCAATTCAACACTGATTTGCCCGAAATGGAAGCACTTCTTGCCCAAAATCTCACAACTTGGATTAACAACTTGGATGGCTCGGAAAAGCTAAATTTTTGGGGTTTCGACATAAACGCACTATTCACTCTAGGTCGTACCCCGTTACACCTCCCGTTTCTCCATGCAGCGGCAAGGTTTTGGAATCCGGTGACACATGTCTTTAGCTTTAGCGGGCAAGAAGTGTGTCCTACCTTTGAAGATTTCTGAGTTTTACTGGAATCTGAGCGTGATGAGGAGATCCTGCCCCATCTTAATTTTGGCCATGCCCAAACCTTAGGGCGAATGTGTGGACTCACTATGCGTGACGCTCGGTCTCTGATTTATGACGGAATACTGGACATTCCCAGTTTGATCTATCAGTTTTCCGATGCCGGCGACCGCAACGACCATCATTGGCAAGGCTTCCGGCGACACGCCCTCTGTTTGTGCATGCTATCTCATTTTCTGTTTGTCTCAGGCTCCGTTCGATTGATCGAGGTTACCCAGGGTTTGAAAGAGGGCAAGAGTTGCGTTGTCATGACTCTGGTTGAGACGTTGATGGGGTTAGACGCCTTTTATCGTCGAGAGACGACTAGATTTGCGGGGAGTCCATTATTGCTGCAGGTAAAGTTTCCCACCCAATCTCACATGTGTACTACTCACACCGCTCGGCCCTCAAACGCGTTTTCTCACAAAACCCTTTTCTCACTTTTTCTCTCATCGTACATCTCTTTATTCTTTATTCTCTCATTTTTCATCCCTTTCCAGGTGTGGTTGATGGACAAGTTGCAGGTTGTGGACTCTTGCCCAGCATACTCAGCTCGCGGCTACTTCTTCAGGCAACGTCTGGTCGACGCCCTTGATGAGGGTTGGTGGTTCGACTGGATGTGCAATTTACCTGCCGACGTCATTGCTTGGCAGTGCCCTTGGCTCAATCTACCGGCAATGGGCTACAGCATGTCCCGACAGCTTGGGATTCAGTTGATTGGCTTTACTCACTGTGTGTTCAATTTCCCATTCCGGTTCCGACGCCAGTTCGGCCATGACTAGATTTTCCTCCTAGAGGGGATAGAATATCCTACTGCCTTTCCGTTTTGAGGTGCGCAGCTTGTTCGGCAGGCCACAGCGTGGAGGACAAGAGAACTCTTGGCCCCTGCTCCTACTTTCAGTTGTACTTTGTCTGATGAGTACATAGATTGGCTTAATGAGGAGGCACAGATCGGGCCCAGCTTGGCACCGGGGGCTTCGACAAGCTCTGGGAGGGGGCGCAGGAACACCTGACTTGACTATGCCCCGGATTTATTGCTTTATTAGTACTTTCAAGTTTTCCTTATGAATGTAATAAAAAAGCAACTTCAATTTGTATGCAAGAGCAGGAGGACTCTGTACTGAAATCAATGAACTTGAAGGTTGTGGTACTGAAAATTTTCCGTTTTGGTCCAGAGATGGTCTTAGTTATAAAAAGATTAATTTGAACAAAGTCAACTTTTATCAAAACTTTTCAAAAACCATTTTCGATATGGGTCAGAACTGGACACGCCTGAAATCTGTCACTGAGATGCACAACCCCGGATCCCTGCAACTGGAAAGCTGCCCCTTGTCTGAATAGCACCACAGCACTGCACAGCAACGGAAAGTTGCCCCTAGTCTGAAGAGCACTACACCGGAGATCATAACCGAACTCTTAAATGCTGAATAGACAAAGATGGTTGAGATTATCAAATGGACAAAGTTGATCGGGGAAAAGTTTATGGCTGAACTTCAGGATGAAGTTGCCTACGTATCCCAAAGATGGGAATCAAGCCTTACGTAGTTCAGACTTGGGTTCACTCAAGTATTTTCGCTCTCCTTTTACGCTCTAACTTTTGCCAAGGCAGCCTTTTGCGGGTTTTCAACCTTGCGAGCTCAGTTTTTATATTTTCTAATTTTCCGTGCTCTAACTTTTGCCTAGGTCGCCCTTTTGGGTTTTCGGCCTAGCGAGCCTCTCAGGGGTAATATTTCTTTAATTTGTCCATGTTGATCGGTTGGGAGAACTCTAGGCCATCTAGGTCCATCAGAACGACAGCTCCACCCGACCAAATAGACTTAATGATGTAGGGACCAGTCCAATTGGGTCTGAACTTGCCCCTTGGGTCATGGATGGGTGCTCGGTTATCCTTGAGTACCAAATCTCCTTCATTCAAATTCCTGGACTTAAGCTTCTTGTTGAAAGCCTGGGAAATTCTGCGCTGATGACCTTGAACATGGTACAATGCTTTCAGTCTTCTCTCATCAAAAAGCATGAGTTCCTCGAATATGCTCTGCTGCCAATCTGCTTCGGCTATTTGACACTCAGCCAATACTCACAACGTCGGAACCTCAATTTTGATAGGTAGAACGACCTCCATCCCATTGACTAATGAATACGGAGTCGTCCCAGTAGAAGTTCTAATTGAAGTCCGGTAGCCCCACAGAGCAAACGGCAACTTATCTGGCCAGTCCCGGTTGGTTTCCACCATCTTCTGCAGTATGTGCTTGATGTTCTTGTTGGTGGCCTCAACTGCTCCATTGGTCTGCCGCCGGTATGTGGACGACTTATGAAAAGCCACATTGTATTTCTTTAACAAATCAATCACCTCCTTCTTGAAATGGGAACCATTGTCTGAAATAATCTCGTTTGGGACCCCATAGCGGCAGATGATGTTGTTTCTGATGAATTTCGCAACATGTGAAGCCTTCAACACCGCATAAGATTGGGGCTCGACCCACTTCGTAAAGTAATCTATCGCAACCAGGATGAACTCATGCCCATTCGACCCTTTCGGAGTAACAGCCCCGATCACATCGATTCCCCAAACTGAAAATGGCCATGGCGAAGTCATATTGTACAGCTTCGACGGTGGAATGTTCATGCGATTTGCATAGATCTGGCATTTGTGGCATCGCCGAACAAAGCCGATACAATCCTCCTCCATGGTGGACCAGTAGTAACCCTATCTGAGGATCTTCTGCGCTAGCATTACCCCATTCATATATGCCCCACATTCTCCTCCGTGGATGGCCTCCATCAAGCGTTTTGATTCTTCAGCTTCAACGCATAGCTTATGCATTCCCAGATGACCTCTCTTGTATAATTTACCTCCGCAGATGATGAATTGAACGGCCATTCTTCTGATTGCCCTTTTATCCTTGGCGTTTGCCCCCGGTGGATACATTTCCTTCTCCAAGAAGTTCCAGATGTCGTAATACCAGGGGTTTTCGTCCTGAACCTCATTTATGGCGGTGATCGACTCGTAGGCTGGCACAAATTTCTGGTCAATGATGACTGGACGCATCCGGACTCCGGACGGGATGTCTATCATGGAAGATAGAGTTGCTAAAGAATCTGCGAACCTGTTGTTCTCTCTTAGTAGATGAGCAAAATTTAGCTTCTCAAACCGAGGAATTAACAAGTCCAAGGTCTGGTGATACATCATCATCTTTTCTTCTTTGACTTTTCAGTTTCCTTTTGCTTGAGACACAACAAGGTTTGAGTCCCCGATGACGTCCAACCGTCTTGCCCCTAGTTCCAGGGCTACTTCTAGACCGGCAGTGCATGCCTCATATTCTGCTTCATTGTTCGAGACTTTGAATTGGAGTTTGAATGCTAGAGGGATACGTGAATTGTCAGGTGCTATCAGTAACACCCCTATTCCATACCCGTATTGGTTTGATGCTCCGTCAAAGTAGATCGTCCAAGTTTCATCGTCGATATGCAAAATGGCCTCATCTGGGAATAAGTACTCAACTGCTTCGCCCCCTTCAACTGGATGGTCGGCTAAGAATTCTGCTACTGCTCTTCCTTTGACTGACTTACGTGTTACATATTTCAGATCGAATTCGGAAAGCAAAAGCAACCAACGAGCTAGCTTACCCGTCAGTGCCGGTTTCTCGAAAAGATATTTGATGGGATCGAGTCGTGAAACCAACATTACGGAGTGAGCTGACAGGTAGTGCCGCAGCTTCCTGGTAGCCCACACCAAAGCTAAGTAAGCCTTCTCCAACGGTGTGTAGCGAGTCTCATACTCTAACATCTTCTTGCTCAGATAGTAGATGGCTCTCTCCACTTTGTCCTCTGATTCTTGTGCGAGCATGCAGCCCATTGTGGTCTCGGTTACCGAAAGATACAATATCAACGGTCTCCCCAGCTCTGGTGGTGACAACACGGGCGGGTTCTATAAGTATTCCTTGATCTGTTCAAAAGCAGCTTAGCATCGGCCGTCCCATTGGAATTTCTTTCCTTTCTTCAGGAGACCAAAAAGTGGTTCACAAGTCAAGGTTAATTTTGAGATAAACCGCCTTATGAATTGCACTTTACCCAGAAAGTCTCGCACCTCCTTTTCAGTCCTTGGTGGTGGCATTTCTAGGATGGCCTTGATTTTGGAAGGGTCGACTTCGATACCTCTCTGTGTAATAAGAAACCCCTGCATTTTCCCTGTTGTAACACCAAACGTACACTTCTGAGGATTCAAACGCAACCGGAATTCTCTGATCCTTTGAAAGAACTTTTGCAAGGCGGTGTAGTGGCCCTCTCTTTCTTTGGACTTGACAATCATGTCGTCCACTTACACCTCAACCTCTTTGTGAATCATGTCATGCAATATTGTGGTCGCGGCCCGTTGATATGTAGCTCCAACATTCTTCAACCCAAACGGCATCACTCTGTAGCAGTATGTCCCCCACGGGGTGGTGAAAGCAGTCTTTTCCCGATCTTCAGGTGCCATCACTATCTGATTGTAACCTGAGAAGCCATCCATAAACGAAAGTAGAGCATGCCCTGCCGTGAAATCCACCAACTCATCAATATGTGGCAAGTCTCTGTTCAAATCCCTGAAATCCACTCATACTCGGATTCTGCCATCTTTCTTTGGCACTAGAACAATGTCAGCCAACCAAGTCGGGTATTCGGATACCAGCAGGAAGCCTGCATCGACTTTCTTGGTGACCTCTTCCTTAATCTTGATGGCCTAGTCTGGAGGAATCCTTCTGAGTTTCTATTTGACAGGTCGGGCCTCGGGGTCAAGAGGGATCCGGTGCTGTACAATCTCAGGATCGATTCCAGGCATGTCTTCGTAGGACCACGTGAAAACATCTTTGAAATCTTTTAATAAAGCGACTAAGCGCTCGCGTTCCTCTGAAGACAACGTGGACCCGATCTGGACCAGCCGCGGGTCCTCCGCAGTACCAATATTTACAGTAGTGATTTCATCAACTAAAGGTTTAATAAATCTTTCCTGCTCTTGATCAATTAATCGTTGCAAAATCGGAGGAATTTCTCCCTCGTCGTTTTCGTCAAAATTTTGAAAGTCCTGATTTAAGCATTATATCAAAGGCACAGAAAAGTACTCGGAAACCACATCCACATTATTCTCATTAAGTACTTCCAAACCGTCCGATCCTTCTATTACAACAGACTCAAAAGAGAAAGAAAAAGACAACCTGGACAGGACTGTGGCATCTGGGTTATCACCTCCAGGAATACCGGACTCAGACTTAGTCGAGCTGGAACCTGATTCCGACTCACAAGACTCGGTGGAATCAAATTCCGGCTCACTACCTGACCCGGCGCTATTCGACAAAAATCCCTCTTCGTACTGCCAAACGAGAGAGGGTGCGATGGATGCTTCCAAAATAGTTGATGGTAGGCCCGCAGCCGTTTCATTCCCGATCATGGACACCGACAAGTTATCCCCCAAGCACTTCTGTTCGATCGGAGGATCTGAAAGTAGACATGCCAGTGCTACCCCCGTTTCAAGTTCGATGTCCTCAGACTCCATTTCCTCACTATGCTCAGTCTCGACTGTCGGGTCTGTCTGCTCTTTGGCAACATCGTCCCCAGATAATTGTAGGTCAAAGAAAATCTCGAACCCCGGTACGCGCTTCCTCTTCGCGTTCAGCCACGGCTCCGGAAAACCACAGAATAGAAAATCTCCCCCCTCCCGGACGAAGCGTCCGTTTAAGGTACCCTGGATGGGCCAATGCATCAACTCAAAAGGCTTCCCCATCTGTTTTGCTCTGGCTCTTCCAGCCATTTCCTTTCTTTTCCTTACCCAATCCTCCTTGGTGGGCAGAAGGTATGAGGGTTATGTGGCACTTCGGCCAATGCTGTGACGCCTTTCCGACCGCTCCTTCCTAACCCCATCCCAGGGATGTGTTGGAGTTTGGTCATGAGGTATACCGCTTGAGCACTGACATATATCCCCTCGTTAGCAGCCATGATGTTTTGTACAACCCGAGCCTTAGCAAGGGTGAAACCTGATATAAACACGTCCTCCATGCTGTGTTCAATTTCTAAGACTTGTGTAGATACCTCTGGAGGTGGGTGTATCGATGAATTTCTGAAAACAATGGCTACTCCCTTTTCATAGGGGTATTTCACCATCTGATGCAGAGTGGACGAGACGGCCTTTACTCGATGCAGCCACGGCATCCCCAAAAGCAGGTTGAAAGTTGCCGGAACTTCTAAGACATGGAAATCTATCTCATGCTGTCCTAGCCCAACTTTAGTCTGAATTTTCACCGTCCCCATGACCTCTCTACTTGTGTTATCGTATGCCCGTATTACTTGGGCTGTTGGTAAAAAGTCCGCAGTTTTCAAACCGATCGCATATGCTGTCCTTGCCGGGCAGACGTTGATGGCGGATCCGATATCAACAAGAACCACCGGTATCCATTTATTCTTACACTCCACAGAGATGTAGAGTGGTTTTTTATGGTTTGCCTCCTCAGGTGCCAGTTCCTTGTCGGAGAAAGTCAGCGTCGGGGTAGCCCCTTGTAGACACCCCATTTTTGACGGCCCATAAGACTTGGGCGTTACTGATGGTTTACTTGGTGATAAAAGGTGTGTAGGGCAAAGATCGAGTTTCTTTGGCAAGGAGAGAGACAAGTCTCAAATTCACACCCCATTTTGGACCAAAGCTATTTTGGATGGTTTTTAGACCTTAAAACCCTCTCTTTCAAAACTTTTTTGAAATAAAGTTTCTGCGTTGTTCCGAGGCTCGCATTTTGTCAAACGTTGCGCTTTTCGGTAAACCGAGCAGGGATGAAGTGGAAATGAATGAAAGAGAGATGAAATCTTTGAAAAATCTTTCAAAACACTTTGTTTAGGGGTTTGGAGTTGAAGAAAAGAGGAAAGGAGAGGAGAAAACTAGTTTGGGAGAAGTTCGGCATGAATCCGGGCAAGAGAGAGTTGAGCAGCCCTCGCTGAATCGGGCCTATTCATCTACATACTTGGATTCTAGCTATGGGGCCACCACCGTCAGAAAGCTCACTTCCGGGGCTTCATTTTTCACTAAAGAATCTCTTAAAGCCAAGTCCGGGGAGAGAGGTATGATCAGTTAAAAATGGCCATCATCCCGGTTGGATCGAATCTGCACGGCTTCACCAAAAAGGGCATAACTTTTTGCACAGGAGGAATTTTAATGCAAGGTTTGCGCCATTGGAAAGCTAACTTCTGGGGCTTCAATCTAGACATCCACCGGCACTTTTTTGACCTTATCGGCCACCAATCGGCCATCCATTTAGCCGACCGGCCAAATAAATGGCCGACCGGCCTGTAAAAGTAGCCGACCGGCCAATTTTGCTAGCCGACGACCTTCTGGAGTATGCTACAGATTGAATGGATGCGAGCTGTGCCAGCTGGAGGGCGCAGACTGGATCCTCCTTGGCTCTTGGTGTTGAAGCTTCTAAGAGAAGTCTTACTCCCTTGGGTCTATAAAGGAAGCTCTCCTCCTCCTTATACTAGGTTAGAAAAACCAGCTAGAGCATTACATTCAATCCTCCATACATCTCTCTCTTCCAAGCTCTAAAGTCCATTATCCTTGGCCATTTACACACCAACCCATAGCACAAGGCCTCCATCCTCCATTCCAACCATTTGAGGCTAATTTTCAAAGGTTAGGAACTCCTTTTCTTGGATCAAAGGCTGCTGTATTGCTGCTCTTCAAGGGTAAGTCTTCATTCCCTCTTTTCTAGCCTTGCCTTGCTTCATATCTAAGCCCCTTTTTCTTGCTGTTTTGAGCTCCGACCAAAACTGAAAGTACCCTTTATTTGAGCTCTATTTCATGTTTCATTAAGGGAATTTTGTCATTTGAGGCCCCCATCTTGCACTTCCTTCTTTATCTCTCCGTTAGGCCCCAATCTTGCATGTTATTTTTGGCCTATGTGTAATCTGTTTTGGGGCATGTCATAAACTGTAAGTGAGCTTGTTTCGAGCCCTTCTTAAACATTGAAGAAGGGCTCATCACTGTTTAGATACACCATGCGCTACTTGCTTTGAAATCCATGTTTTTGCCTCATTTTCGCATGATTTATTAGCCTCGGATGCTTCTGTTTTTGGGCTCTTTTCAGAAATGAAAACAGTCTTATTTTGACCCCCTTGTCATGTTTCATTAAGGGTCTTTGCCTGTTTGATGAATGTTTTGTATACTTTGTGTTTTGACCTCTTTTGGGCCCTACCTTGCATGGCATTTTGAGCAGAACTGTATATTGTTTTGGGGGTTGCCATAAACTGTAAGTAGTCATATTTTTGGTCCCTCTTCAGTGTTGTAGAAGAGTCTTTTTCTTTTTGGGCTTTGCATCTACCACTTACTTCATTGCCTCCCTTGCAGAGCCATTTTTGTATGATAATTTAGTCCCACTTGTGCTTACTGTCTGGCTATGCTTTGAACTGTAAAAATGCTTATCTTGGGGCTGCCTAGAATCTGTCTTCACATGTCATAATCGAATAGTGCATGCTTTGTATAGCTGTAAGCCATTTCATGTACCTAGTTTTGCATTTCGGGAGAAATTCCATGCATCGGGTGTCATTTCGCCCTGGAACACAGTGTTTGCCATCTGCCATTCCTGAACGGTTTGCCGGAGGCTTGTCTTGTCAAGACATGACCATAAGGCTGACCGGTTATGGGCTCTGACAGTAATGGGAACACAAACCCCGGTTTTACCGGGGCACCCTTTTCGACCATTCGACCTAGTGCATATCGAAATCCATAGTGACTATTCCAAAGTAGGACATTGTAACAAGCCCGCGGAGGGGGGACCTCGCTACAGTCGTTGTGCATGTTATGTTGTTAGCATTGTGTGTGCTATGTAGTTGTATTGCATGTTTGTATGTTTGCTTGCATGCTTAGGTCGCATGTGCATTGTTGTGCATTGCCTCGCCTCTTGACCAATCATGATTGAGGTTGGGTCTCTTGTATGTTTTGTGTGCATTGCATTTGACATTGAAATGCATACTTGACTCTTTGGCCATCATGCATCGAAATGCGTGATTGGTGGCCCGAGGGTCGAGGGCCATGCTCCCTTGAGTCCATTACATGATAGGGAGTGTGTCCATGCATACATTTGCCTAAAAATTCCATGCCATACACTGCTTGCCCTCTGCTGCTGCCAATTGCAGGTTCTGCAGGAAGCTTTGGCCGGTCGGTTAAATACAGTGCCGACCGGCAATCCATCAATGGCCGATAACTTCATCAGCGGCCGGTGACCATTTCCCATGGCCGGTGGCCATCCCTTCCAGCCGGTGGTATTCCCCAACATCCAGAGAGCATGTCCTTAGACTTTGGCAGTCCTCAGAGGAGCAGGGCAGTGAAAAACAGAGGCAACAGTGCTATGGCAGTGAGTTTCCGGGCGATATGGGTCAAGCATGCATCATTCGCGCATCCCAAGGCGGGGGCTGCGGCCACCTTCTGTATGCATTTATTTTGTTAATTAACTAAGGGTCTGTAATAATTAATTACCTAGGATAGTTGATTTGTTATTCGGATTGTATTATTCTTTCGGTCCCTCCGAGCGAGGGCAAATTTGTAATAAGTGTGGGTGCATGTGTGCATGTCTTCCAACCTCACGTCTTTCTTCCCTTTTATTTACCCGCTTATGATGGTAGATTAGGGCATATTTAAATTAGCATATCTTATGCTATGCAAGCATTCATGCATTTGTCCCGCATGCACCGGGCTCGGTACATCATTCTAACTGCATTTGTATTTCAATTCCGAATTGAATACATGCATTAATTGGTTGCATTTCACATGCCATGTTTAGGTTAGCCGAGCCTACTCTAATTGCATTTTGCATGCGTTGCATTAGCCACTCTAACATGAACTAGGATCACGCATGTTTGCTAACTAGTTTATTGTTTTGGCATGGAGTACTATGTAAGTATTTTCCTGCTTTAGCATACCGCATGCGTGTGAATGTTGCCATGATAGTATGCTTACCATGTGGCTAAGTGCTTATATGACATAAACTGTTTGAATGCCTGTGGGTGAAGGTTGGATTGTTTGAGTTGAAAAAACTCGTTGAAATCCGTGTTTTAGCCTACTTGCGAGTAGCAAATTCCAAAGCGCTTTTCAAAACAAACGGATATGCATGCTTGTTTCCAAATTAGGCAATCTAGTCTATACTTGTTTGCTGTGCCCATAACATAGTAATTCTAGGCTAATAACTGGAATGAGAACACATAACGTTTTCAAAATCGGATATCATGGTTAGTAGAGGCCGGTCTTCGGACCGGGCGAAAGGGGGTGCTCATAGCTGACCTTTCCCGATCGTACCCAAGCTCCCGAGCCAAGACAACTTTGGTGATGACGGACATGTGGCCTTCGGCACCGAGTCAGGGTTTCCTAAATTCCCCCATAAAAAATATTTAGGTGGCGACTCTATATCTGGCGAAGCAGTCCATGTTTGGCACTTCTTTTCAAAAAATCTGTTTCTCAAAACGATTTGCCGGATTTGGACTCTTTGGTTCAAGATTAAGAACCGTGACACAAATCGAGTCCGAACTGTAGTAGCGGGGTCCCTCGCAGGCGTGCTACAGTTTCTGGCGACTCTGCTGGGGATTTAGAGAGCTTGACTCGAACTCGTGATATCCTGCTTTGATTTCAGTTATGTGTCTCTTTGCACTGCATGTGCATTGGTGCGCCTAGGAACACAGTGTTTGCCATCTGCCATTCCTGAACGGTTTGTTGGAGGTCTATCTTGTCAAGGCATGACCATAAGGCTGACCGGTTATGGGCTCTGACAGTATGGGAACATAAACCCTGGTTTTACCGGGGCACCTTTTTTGACCATTCGACCTAGTGCATATTCGGAAACCATAGTGACCATTCCAAACTAGGACAGGTTGCTTACCCGATACTAAGTTGTTTGAAACCGCTGCGTGCATAGTGAAACCATAGCTCCTGACAAAATAGAACAGGGAAACCCTACCCCAACATAGGGGTGTTTTGGCTCTCTCTTACTTGCTATGTGCTTTTAGAGTGTATCTCTACAGGGACGCATATACCAGTTTGCAAGTCTGGTTATCAGGCCTGTGGGCATCAGCATCAGTATTTGGGGAATCAGTTTTACCCGAGGGTATCAGTTTACAGGCAGATATTTGGGAAACAGTGATCAGTATTGATTACAGTCATCCAAATAGGCCTAAAAGAGAGTTTAAACACAAAGGGGGAGGAGGAGACCTCAAACCGCAAAAAGTCCTTCATCAAACATGAAGAGGAGCTCAAAATATGACCCTTTACAGTTCAGGTCGAAGCTCAAAAATGTAAGAAAAATGGGCTAAGATATAGAACAAAATAAGGCAAGAAAAAGGGAGAAGAGGACTCACCCTTGTAGCACAACTTTCCCGCAGCTTCTGGTCCAAGAAGAGGAGCTCCTTACCTCTGAAAAATAGCCTCAAGTTTCTGGAATGGAGTGTGGAGGTTGTAGGCTTGGAGGTGGTGTGTAAAGGTCAAGAACAATGGGTGTTTGGAGCTTGAAAATAGATAAATAGTACAGTCCGAATAAGTATAACACAGATTTTATAAGAACCAACCTCCCACCAAAGGATAGGAATCGTCTTTTACAAGAAGCTAATCTACCTCTGCATTTTTCTATGACTGGTTTCCAAGTTTTTCTTAACCTGGGATTAGCCCCCAAAGGCAGACCAAGATACGTCATCGGAAGCTTCTGGCTTGCACAATGGAGTCTTAAGGCAAACTCCTTCACCTCTTCATCTGACACACCAATTCCACAAAGGGAACTCTTATGAAAGTTAATCTTCAACCCTGAAACCAGTTCAAAACACCTCAGAATTCGTTTAATAACCATGACCTCCTCCATATTGGCTTCACAAAAAATTATTGTATCATCAGCAAATTGGAGATGTGAAACCACCACTTTATCTTTGCCCACTACAGCTCCCTT
>NW_021027022.1:49588-60309 GCF_004153795.1 Camellia sinensis | reverse complement strand
TTAGCCTAGAATTACTATGTTATGCGCACAGCAAACAAGTATAGACCAAATCGCCTAAATTGGAACAAAACATTTCATGCTTGTTTTGAAAATGGTTTGCTACTCGTAAATAGGCTAAAATGCAGGTTTTGCCACCCTCAAGTGGGCTTTAGAAGAGATGGTTTTGCCACTATCTAGTGGGCTTAAAACTCATAGTTTTAATGCATTATTCCAATTTAGGTAATTCGACCTCCATCCACAGGCACTCAAGCAGTTATATCACATAAGCAGCTAGCCTCATGGTAATCATGCTATTATGGCAACACTCACATGCATGCGGTATGCTAAAGCATAAATGCTTACCTAATACTCCGAGCCAAAACAAAAGCTAGTTAGTAATCAATGCATGATCCTAGCTCATGTTAAGATGACTAATGCAACACATACAAGATGCAACTACAATAGGCTCGGCTATTCTAAGATGGCATGCGATGATGCTACAACTAACATGTATTCAACTTTGGAATTGGAATACAAATGCAGTTAGTATGATGCGCTGAGCCCGGTGTATGTAAGACAAATGTATGGATGCACGCATGCTATCATACTATGTAACGCCCTCAAAAAATATAACATTAAACCAACATTTTAGACATGCATTGATACAAAAGAAATCGACCATTTCTATTCATCAGAGTAATTCTTACAACTATATTACATGTTAACAACAAAAGCATATGCCCTATGGGCTTACAGCTTTCCAAGTTAACACTTGGTTACAAAAAGAAGAGTACTAACTCAATACATATTAAGCCCTTAGCTTGAATTTACATGTAATACATCAAAATAAACAAAAGAAAGAGTCTTCAACTCTCATCATGATCCAAGCTATGTCCTTGGGGGTGGCATACTACCTGTACCTGAAAATAATGTCCCATAAAGGGTGAGCCAACGCCCAGTAGAGATATGCTAAACACCGTATGAGCAATGACTGAGACATTAGCAATTGATAAATGTTTAACTTTCATAAGCCAATTCATAATCCATTTCCATTTCATGACCACTATGTTCATGTTTCATTTCAGTTCCCATTTCTTATCAATTTCACAATTTACATCAATGGCTCAGAACCTGGCCAACCACTTATATGAGACAATGACTCATATCGAACACTTTCCATTTTTCAATAGATAAACATATTAGTTGTATCAACATCTCAACAGATAAGCATACAAGCTATATCCACATTTCAACAGATATGCATATTAGCTATATCAACACTTCCAAAGATAAGCATATGAGCTGTATCAATACTTCCAAGGATAAGCATATGAACTATATCCACACATTATCTGACAAGCATATGAGCTGTATCAGTGGAGTCCATCCCCTATCTCCTCCCAAACAACATCCGGTTCAGAGGTCCATCCCCTATCTTCCCCTAAACCGTGGAGTACATCCCCTATCTCCTCCCACACACACAACATATATACACAAAGGTCATATACACAATCAATCAATACATAACGTTAATGTATTCTATCAAACGTCATACTCTATGACATATCCAATTGATTAGTTTTAGTTTGCCTAATCATCATGCATTGTCTACAACAATCAAAACTACCATCCACCGGTAGCCCAAGCAATTATTTCTAAACAGATAATAAAAGCTCCAACAGATAAAATATCGATGTTTTCAAAAGTGAGCGATTAATAAATCTAACTCCACTATTCAACCATATAATGAACCGATTTCATTATTTCCAACTCAATTCCATAAGTTTACAATTTTTCCAAATTAATTATGCCAATTAATTTATACAACAAATTAGGGTTTTCTACCCCATTTCCCAATATTGACCCAATGGCCTATATATCCAAAACCAACAATATTATCATTATTTTGAAACCCAAAATACCTATTATGAGCCCAAAATCACAAAACCCTTTTTCACATTTTGAAACCCTAAGTCCCAAAATTTCCCAAGTTCAACACTCTATCAAAATAACTAAAAATCTAGGTCAAAGACCATAAGAGTGAGTAGGAACCCCTACCTCAAAAGATGACACCCAACGAAGAAGATGGTGAAAACAAAATTGCTCCAAACCACGAGTTTCTCGGATCAAAAGATAGCCCTCGACGATCAACAACTCTTTTGTAAAGGCCAAAGGTGAGGAAAACACCCTAGCTAGATCAATACTTAGAGAGAAGTTAAGGTTTTAGAGAGAGGAGCTCTCAAATGGCTTTTTCAGAAAAGTAAGAGAGAGAAAGAATGAGAAAAAGTGATTTAAAACTACCCCACAGCCAACTGATATACGACATTCCCGCTCGAGCGGAAAACACAACACTCGAGCGTCGAGAACAAAAACTAGGTCCGCTCGAGCACAAAAATGCTCGCTCGAGCGCCAAGACACAAGAATAAAGCACATCCGCTCGAGCGCAAAAACCTGTCCGTTCGAGCGTAGATTTCCCCCTCCCAGAACTCACACCGAAAAGGTACTACCCACTCGAGCACCAGAGTACCCGCTCGAGCGCCACCGCTCGAGCATAAAGAAACCCGCTCGAGCGTAAAAATCACACCTGCAGAAGTTTTGCAAGGACACGAAAAACTGGGAGTGTGCAATATCCACTCGAGCGCAACAAGACCCGCTCGAGCGGGACGACCAAAAACCTGGCAACAAGATTTTTGACCAAGGTTCAACCCACCTGTTCGAAACAAGCCCAACACATCCTATAACTCAAACAAACGGAATTAAAGGACGACAACAAGATAGATACAACTACCAACTTCACGGAACCGTGTCCGGAATACAACAGAACAGTAAAGGGACAACCGGGATCGCTATGTACTGTATGCTAATTGAAACATGCCCTAGGCTAACCATCAAAAGCTAGTAAATAAAAGGGAAGAAAGACGTGGGGTTAGGAGACATACACACACTCACGCACGCTTATTATACAATTGCCCTCGCTCGGAGGGTCCGAATAAATATTACAAACCACCTAATTAATTAACTCTCAAGCTAAATAATTAATTACAAAATTTCTAATTAATTAACAAATTAAATGCAGAAGAAAGGTGCCCGCAGTCCCGCCTCGAGGTGCGCGAATAATGCATGCTTGACTCGTCTCGCTTGGAAACTCACTGTCATAGCACAGTTGCCTCTGTTTACACTGCCCTGATCCTCTGAAGACTGTGAAAATTCTTGGGGCCCCTCTGAACTGATTCGTAATCACCCTGGAATGCCACCGGCCAATTCAAAGTACCACCGGCCATGGGGATGGGCTTATCGGCTAAATGTTGTACCACCGGCCAGCCACCGATGGTCGGTCGGCACTATAGGTGGCCGGCCGGCCATTGCTTCCTGTAGAATCCTGCAGTTGACAGTAGCAGAGGGCAAGCAGTGCATGGCATGGAATTTTCAAGCAAATGTGAGCATGGCCACTCTTCCAATCATGTTATGGACTCAAGGGAGTGTGGCCATCGACCCTCGGGTCATCAATTGCGCATTTTGATGCGTGATGGCCTAAGAGGCCTAGGTTGCCAATCAATGTAAATGCTTACAACAAAACAAATGAGTACCAATGCCCTATCATGTTGAGGTCAAGGGTATTGGCGACCGAGGGTTGAGATGTGTTTCGTCACTTGGAGTACGAACACTCCTCACCCCTCAAGTTTGGTTTGACACCCCAAACCAAACAATGCAATGTATGTATACAAACTTGGCTCAAAGATGCAACATGAGGCTAAGATGCAAAACATGCCAAACGTGATGCAAGTTAAACATGCAAATGTACAATGCTAGGCATGTAAGATGCAATGTAATGCAATCAGACATGTAAGCTAAGACATGAAATGCAACTAGCCAATAATATGCAAGCATACAAGTGTGATACAATGCAAACATGAAACCAATGCAACATGATCATGCAATGGTGGACCTAAGACACAAAGGGCAGACCCCAACCCACTCCCAAAACAGTAACCAAAAAATGCCAAAAAGGATGGATAAATGTTCACGCAAACATGCATGCTAATAGGCCCAAGACAAGGAGCATTCTACTACAACTACCCCAAACACTTATGACATGCATCATGCGACCAAAAACAGAGTTTTAATGTACCAAGATAAGTCCCAAAACCCACTGTTATGGCAACTCAAAGCCTAAAACACATAGGCATGTACAATGCTCATTTCAAGGCACAACAAAGCAACTCCCCTAAAGCATGAAAGAGATGATGAGTGTATGCATACAAGCATGATTTATGGACTGAAACATGGTCCCTAATGATTCCAAATCATGAGAATAAGCTAGGCTAAGCATGCTAGAGACCCACATGCTTAAGGCTCACAAGCCAAAATGCAAAGAGGCTACCCCAAACATGGCAAATATGACTAAAACAGCCCCCAACAGTCCTTGAGCATGGCAAAATAATGCTAAGACCTTCATGGAGTTAAGCTAGAGCATGCAAGAATCATGGCCTAAATGCATGGCTTACTTCTAGGTAAAATGGAGGAATGCAAGGCAAGTATACTATACATGTAAGGGACCACAAATCTGACCAAAAACAAAGGCAATAAGTGACCAAATAACATCCAAAAACTTCTGAAATGGGGCCAAATACAACCAAGCATACATGCTACCCTTATGAGCCAAAAATGAGGGCAAAGGAGATAAAGGGAGAGGGGTGTCCCTCCCCTATGCAAGACTTCAAAACCTCTTCTTTACCACTGAAATCTATTGGATTTCAGTGGTGAGAATGCTAATACTCAAGGGTAACCAAAGCTTAGCAAAGAGAGCACCAAAAGGGCCAAACAAGGCCTTAGAGGGGGGAGATCGATCCCCAACACCAAAACAACCTTAATGAAGTATCTTAAGCACGCAAATACAAGACTTTTTTCAGTTATACACAAAGTCTAAAACAATGAGCAAGATAGGCAAAAGTCTAGTGCAAGATTTGGGATCTAAAGTAAAAGAGTTACCCTTGAAGAACCCTTGATGAACAACAAGTGTAGCCTTCTTCTTTTGATCAAAACCAGTCCAAAACCTCAAGAACAAACCCTCAATGTCTCTCAAAGTCGAAGTAAGGTGTAATGCTATGTGTTTTAGTGCAAAATTAAGAACAAACACACACTTTAAGCCCTCAAACACACACAAAATGAAGAGAGAGAGGGAGATATAGAGAGAGGATGATATATATCAGATATATATGTGTATAGCTCTGGTTTTTTGCTGAACCAAACAAAGGAGGAGGAGGGGCTCTTATATAGGCAAGGTAATTGGCCAAAGCTTCTAAGGGAAGCTACTCAAAAGGGTCAAGGCTTACAAGGGAAGCCAAGCTAAGGGTGCAAGGCTTCCTGAGGAAGCTAGGACAGCTGGCAAGCTTCTTGAGGAAGCTTTGGCAATGGGTCAAGCTTCCTCAAGAAGCTTTGACCAAAAGGGTGCAAAAAGGGCAAAACAACCACCTGTATGCCCCGGGGCAGGTTTGGTGCATGCCAGCTGTGCCTGAAAAAGGTAAAAAGGTTCTACCGGCCAGAAAAGGAGGTCACCGGCCCAACAGATGGCCGGCCGGCCATATTGAGTGCCGACCGGCCAATGGTATAATTCACCAATGGCCGGTAGCCTCAAAACATGGCCGGTGGCCTCAAACCAAGGCCGGTGGGTGTCAGGGGTAGCTAACAAGCTACTCTCTTCCCTCAGAAGTAAAAACACAAGTGTTTGGTGCAAAACCAAACACAGAATAGTCGAGTTGAGAGATCTTGAGGCAAGCCGCATAGCCGAGACCTCCGGGAACTCAAAACGAAACACAAACATGAGTAATCATCGAGTGTTCAAGCGGTGATGTCCAAGTCTTAAGGACGGTCAAAAATGGGGTGTCTACACCTCTGTTTGCACTGTTTTCCTCCCCTGAAGACTGCACAAGTCCCAAGGATGCTTCTGAATCACTTTCTAGGTGCTGTGGGATGTCACCGGCCAGGGTGGGAGAACACCGGCCATATGGAATTGGTCATCGACCATTTGTAAGGCTCTCGACCATAAATTTGCAGTTGATTGGCACTATGGATGGCCGGCCGGCCATATTTTCCTGCAGAATGTTGTTTTGCTGCAACAGAGGACAAACAGAGCATGTCAATGCATTTTCAAGACAATGTGTGCACAACTACCCTCCCTATCATGTCACGAGCTCAAGGGAGTATAGTCCTCGACCCTCAGACCATCAATCACGCATTTCAATGCATGATGGTCAAAGAAGCCAAATGTGCAACTTTAATATCAAATGAAATGCACACAAAACACATAAAGGGGCCCCCAACCTCTATCATGGTTGATCAAGAGGCAAGGGATGCATGCACTAATGCTATGCAACCTAAGCATGCAAGCAAACTAATGCAACATGAGTATGCAAGCAACAATGCTATACGAGGCAATTAGCATATAACAATATGCAAAGACAAGCATGCAAACAAGCATGTAACTTAACAAGCATGCAAAATGTGACTTAAGCATGCAAATATGCAAGACATGTAACAACATTCAAGCATATAACAACAGGTGATGCAAACACATAACAATGTGTTGAGCAAATTAAAAAAAGAGAATGCATGCCAAATGCATTACAACTTAAGCATGCAACGACATGTCATGGACCAAGTACACAACGAGGCACAATTAAACTAGCATGCTACAACATGCAATTTACCAAATATGTAACGGGCATGTGACAACATACAAGGCAAGCATGCAATAACATGCGAGGATGGTCTTAAACCAAAATGGACGACTCTCAAATAGGTCCAAATCAGTGGCCAAAATGCTATGGAAATGAGGACAGAAACGCATACAAACATGCATGCCAATTGGCCTAACACTTAAGCATAGTGAAGCAACTCTTAAGCACACTTAAAAGAGGATAAACAATGGACATGCGACATACATTGTAAGTTATGAAATCATGTTGGAAAAGGTGCCAAACCAACTAAACAAAGCAAGTAAAGCATGTAACAAAGCCCAAAATTTGAAATTAGCCAGGAGACTCAAACCAAGGCTACATGAGGCAAACCCCAAAGCGCCAAGGGGATCTAAAACAGTCCCCAGGCAGGTCTAAACAAGACCGAAAACACACTTAGACGGCGCCTAAATGGCCTAAGCATGGGGGCATACACAATGGCACATTCATGGGGCATAAAGCCCAAACACTTTAAAGCATTAAAGGAGCGATAAGTGCAAGTATTCAAGCATACTATATGGATTGAAATAACATTACAAGTGATGCCAAACCACTGAAATGATCCAAGTAGAGCATGCTAGAGGATCCAACACTCAAAGCCTACAAGCTAGATTACATGGTAGCCATACAAAGCAAGTCATGGACGATCAAAATCAGACCTCAAGCATACCAAAACATGGATAAAAACTTCTTGAAGTTGAGCCAAAATCATGCTAGAAAGACATGTTACAACATGGTGCATGTTAGGCTATTTCATAGAATTACAACACAAGTATACAAAGCATGCATGGTATGTCTAAACCAAGTCAAAACAATGCTATATCATGGCAAGACAACCACAAATACCAGCTAAGACATGGCCAGCATGAACTTAACAAAGGTGCTCACATATGAGGCGAATATGACAAGTATTGAAGACAACAAGGAGAGGGGATGGCCCTCTCCTTCTTAGGACCTTAAAACACCATCCCCACATTTCAGTGGTGGGACGGCCAATACAAGGTGGTCCCGGAGCTCACAAAAAGGGCACAAAAATGAGGCCAAACAAGGCCTAAGAGGGGGTAAACAACCCCAAACACCAAAGTGATCTTAAACAAATATTTCAAGCACTTAAAAATAGAAATTTTATCAATTATAAGTTAAGCTTAAAAACAGATGCAAGATAGGCTAAGGGCTTAAGCAAGAAAGGGGTATCTAAAGGTAAGAAGCTCACCCTTGTAGAACCTCTTCAAGAACAAAGCTCTAGCAGGTTTTCTCAATTTAAACCAACCCAAGAACACTAAAATCAACCTCCTCGTACCTCAGCAACCAAGGATGGTGTTCTAGTGTGTGTTTGTGTACAATAGTAAGACAATTTTACACTTTTGGACATAAAACAAAGCTAAAACAAGAAGAATAGATACAACACTATATCTATCCTCTCAAGAACCAAATTTCTGAACCCTGGAGGAGGGAGGAGGGGCTCCCTCTTTATAGAGGTTCAAATTCTAAAGCTTCCAAGAGAAGCTAAACAAGAGGCAAATCCCTCCATACACGTGTATGGAGGGGGTTAATTGTGGGTGCCAGCTGTGCCAGCTGGCAAAAAATATCTACATAAAGCAGATGAACAAGGTTCGGCCAGCAAAAAGGCCGATCGACCAACACAATGGCCGACCGACTAAATATAGTGTCGATCGGCCAACACTCTTGGCCGATGGAAAGAAAGAGGGGCCGATGGCTTCAAGCCTTGGCCGGTAGGGTGTAGGGATGGCCAACAAGCCACTTTCTTTCCTTAGAAGCAAAAACACAAGTGTTTGGTCCACAACCAAGCACAAAACAATCAAGTTGAGAGGTCTTGAGGCAAGGCGCGTAGCTAAGACCTCCGAGAAATCAGAACGAACACGAACATCGATGATCACTAAGTGTTCAAATGATGACGTCCAAGTCTTGAGGACGGTCAAAAATGGGGTGTCTACAGCACCAAAAAGAGGCCCGCCAAGGCCGAACCCTCTGAGTGTACCAAGACAAAGAAGCTGAGGTCGAACTCAGCAGCCACCGCGAGTTCTCTTAAATCGGATGACCCGTGGGCCCCCTCCATCGCAATTGAGGATAAGCCAGTCAGAGTCAGTGACAACACTTCTGATATTGAGGTCAGCATCACCCTCTCCACTGCGCTGCTCCTTCCCAATGACCTCAACCGAATGGCCGAGGTCAACGAATATGAAAATTTCACTTTGATGGTGCAGCATTCTGTATAGGTAAATCCCTAACACTTGGCACTCTTTATTCTCTATTTTCATACTTAATGATTATACTAACTCTGTTCCTTGCATTTCTTCTAGGCAATCCAGCATGCCCACTCCTTTGCAATGCAAGTAGAGGTAATGAAGAAGGAGTTGGTCCACAAGACCAAAGAGGCTGCTGGTTTGCTCAAGACCATAAATAAAGCCGAGGTCAAGGTGAAAACATTGATAGTCAGGCCAAGGTAGCCAAAAAAGCCTAAGACGAGACCGAGGAAAAGCCGGGGACTGCTGAGGCTGTCGTTGAGGTCCTTAAGTCCTAGAAGAAAGAGGCCGAGGCAAAAATGATCAAAGCCCAAGCCGAACTTCGAGATGCCCTGGCCACCAAAGCTGTTGAGATCAAAATGGCGGACGAGAAGGCCTACACTGAAGGGGCAACCGACGTCCATGAGGACTACAAAAAACAAGTTAGAGAGGCATGCAACAAAGGGTTACACCCGTGGTTGGATGGCTGCTCTAAAGGAGTTGGCTGTACTCGAGGACTCTCCTCTCAAAGACGTAGGCTGACTTGTGCTGCTGTTTCCTCCCGCTTCAAGCCAATTCGAGGCTAAGGCTAAGAAGGAAGAAGAAGAAGAAGAAGAAGGAGAGGAAGCCGAAGATGAAGAGGCTGAGGTGGTTGTTGCTGAAGATCCTGCTGGGGCCAAGTCCCCAACTCTGAATGAGCAAGTCCTAAACTTGACTCAGGATGAGGAGGACGAGATCTCAAAAGGTGCCTTTGCCCAGAAGACAACATCGGAGGTGCCAATCGCCGAGAAGAGCACTAATCAGACTCTACGAGAGATCGACGCTGAGCTCGAGGCTGAGAAGGCTGTCGAAAATATTCCCTAGCTGTCTTCTAGGGCCGAGACATAGCTTGCCACTGACGCCGAGTAGTCTTGCTATAAGCTTTTTCTTTCTACTTAGTACTTTTTCTAAACAATGCTTTTAGTTTTCATATTTGGCCGACGCGCCACTTTTGTAATCTGAACAAGTAATCCCTTTGTAGGACGAAGTGCCTTTTTTCTTCTTTGAGTGCAAGTACAACTTCTTCTTTTAAGTGTTTGTATGTTTGTCTTTTTTACTGTCTTGTATGATTCCATACTTAGAATAATTTGCATGTCTTCAAAAGTGCACCCTATCTGTGCGATCTCCTTGTGTAAAAAATACCTTCGAACATAATTTCCAACTTGTTTATCTCGGCCTTGTTTTAACACTTAAAAAACATTGTAAGAAAGTTTTCACAAGTATTTATCTAAAACTTGCCACTTCACTTTCAATTATCAAGACTTCTATCTTCAATTATCTTAAAGCTGGGTAATCTGGTCATCTCGACAACCAGGAATGTACTTCTTTGCAATATTACCTCGGTGTATCTTTAACTTGTAAATTTTTCTGAAATTTCAACAAGTGTTTAAGCCAACTCTAGCTTGTGAATTCCAACTCCCAAGCATTATTCTCTAGCTCTCTGCCCCCTAATGTGAACTTAAGTTTAACTTAGGTTCTCATTAAGCATGTGGCTATGACCTCGTTGCCGAAGTTATGTTCAAATAGAAACTAGCCGAGGTTCTCAACCTTGGTTTCTTTGTTAACCTTATTGAAATGTACTTTGTTTCAATCTGTGTCTAACTCCAAAAACACAAGTGTTTGGTCCACAACCAAGCACAAAACAATCAAGTTGAGAGGTCCTAAGGCAAGGCGCGCAGCCGAAACCTTCGAGAACTCAAAACAAACACGAGCATGGATGATCACC
>NW_021027022.1:0-38273 GCF_004153795.1 Camellia sinensis | reverse complement strand
CTATCTACCACCAACACCACTATCATATTCTATACATGCCACTATCTACCACCAACACCA
This sequence comes from Camellia sinensis, assembly GCF_004153795.1. Lineage (NCBI taxonomy): Eukaryota > Viridiplantae > Streptophyta > Magnoliopsida > Ericales > Theaceae > Camellia > Camellia sinensis. The sequence continues at coordinate 38,213 of NW_021027022.1, read as the reverse complement.
CTATCATATTATATGCATGAACACAATTTCCAGCATTGTGTTTTGACGCAATCAGATAAAATTAATTAATAAGAATTGATGAACGCAATAAGCAGGCTAGTCAAGGTTGAGAGGAAGCTTGAGCAATTCCAGCCAATAATCGAAGGTGAGAGGAAACAATTTTTCACCAACAAGGTACTCCATCATGTCTTCCGCGCTATACCACTACTCCAGTGCGGCGTTGAAAGCACGACCCCCATAAAAAACCTTCAAAACTCAAACTCTCTCTCTATCATAAGTCTCTTTCTTTCTCCAAAATCGTAGTCAAATTCAAGGCAACAATTCAAAACTCAAGCGATTAGCAACAATGGCATTCCGAAAAATGAGGCAATTGAGACGAAGATTAAAGCTTTGTTGATTTGTATGGCAGAAGGTTCTGTCACGACCCAAACTCGTCCCTGTAGGTTTAGTATCGTAACCGGCCAGTAATCCTTGGATTACCAACGGCCTCTTGACAGATTAGCAAATAATAAGGGGCTGAGGAAGCAAATATATGAAATAGACAAGGTCCAATGAGCTGTGATAACATACATGGTACAGAGGGTTTCAAAACTTATATATATACATAAGCATGCCGGTTAAAGGATACCATATTTACAGAATATTTACAAGAGTGCAGTACCCAGGACCCAACTGTACAAAACAGACAAAGACCAACATAAGCACAAAAACAGCCATGTAGCTAGGCTTCGGTCGAAACCTCATCGGGAGGCACAATAGTTGTCTGAAAAAAACAGACACAAAGGCCGTCAACTCTGGCCCTGATCACGCGCCGGATCACCTACATACATAATATAAACTGTGAGCGAAAGCTCAATAAACAATAACAGAGTAAAGGGGTTTCAATAAAAGAGTCCGTACAGATTCAGAAATCATAATTCAGTTTTGTATCAAATTCATAGTTTATTCAGATCATATACAGAAATCATAAGTCATACGTGAGCATACGTGATACATCCATTAGCATTAACAGAATAGATACATAACAGATACAGACACGTGAAGGTTACGAATAACCAGTTCCATATAAGAACCTCCGGATCCGGGTAACAGAGAACAGATACGCTGAGCTCCCATGACGGAGCCTCCGGTACGGGTAACAGAGTGCAAACATATTAAGTTCCATAAAGGAACCTCCGATATCGGGTAACAGCCACAGATATCACAGAATGTTAAGGATGTCACGAATACATATTTCAGAAATTAGACAGTCATTCATTGTACAGAACATAGCACTTTAGGAAACAAATCTTATTTTATCGCATAGAAAATAAATACAGTTGAACATAACTTTACTAAGTTATTACTGACAGTTGGCCTTGAGACAGACAGACGGAGCAGATTAGTCAGACAGTACGCGGCACGTGACCTACACGACACATAACAGATACACACTTGAAACACACGTTCGAATTGTACATAACTTATGTCGTTTGCTCTTAGTGTGTTTCTAACCCTTAATCCTCATTATGAAGTCTTGAACATGGCCTAGGGATACCTAGGATGGAATGAGGGTGCAAGAATGCATTGGAAAACATTTCTCAAAATTTGCTGAAAATAAGGTCCACGCTCGAGCGTGGCTTTCCTCGCTCGAGCGGACATGCAGATTGTGGAGAAGTGGTTTGGAAATACTCTTCTGATCCTGGGGGACGCTCGTGATCCTCTGCTAATCACCTGAAAATGAACAAACACTCTGGTCGGGAGTGCCGAAATTAGCACTCCGACGGGCAAGTTACTCTCTGCACTCAAGATTACTTGTATTCTCAACTAAGCTTAATAATTCTCACATACCTTTCTTTAACTATTGTTCTTCTATTTATACTTGTTTCTAGGGCCTTGGGGCCTGGTCCACTTTTCGCTCTTAAACTGCTAAGTTATTCGGCCCCATAGTTACTCGGCCTGTTAATTGTAGTCGGCCTCCTAATCTTGCAGGTTAGAGCCGAACAAATGTCCATCCTTCAGAGCGTACACTTCTGACTCTGCCCATTATTCGGCTCCCACAATTGCCCCCCAAACTCCCCATTGACGGCAGTTAATTGGTGTGTTTGGTTTCGAATTTGAAAAGTCAAGAGAAACATAAATTAGGCGGCTTCACCTATCCCAATGTGTATGTTAGAACACAGGCCTTTCGGTCATCATTATGCGTTCCCGCCTCATTCGTGCATCTTTTGCATTTATTACGATTTGAAACTCCAGTCTCTTCGAATGCATGCTTTTCGAATATTAGGGCCTCCTGGATTGCCAGCTGGAATTCCTCTTCTATCTCGCGTCCGCTGCAACTTCTTCCCGTCTCTCCATGTCTCCTTTGCCTCTCGTAAGTTTTCTTCTCTTCTCTTTGTAATCCTATTTTTTGTGTTCATTTTTTATTAATAATACCCGAATCCTTACTATAATGGCTAAGCATTTGAAAGACCTCCTCTCCGAAGGTCGTATCTCTGGGTTCCGGAGACATTTCTCTATCCCTGATGATGTCCATATATCTCTAATGACGGACAATACCCTCGATATGGAGAAGGAGGACCAAAATGCCATCGTCTTTCCTCTTCTATCCATTGCGGAGGGCGGGGTTCGCTTTCCCTTGCACCCATTTCTTAGGCCGTCCTCTGCCATTGGGGTCTGATTCCTTCTCAACCCAATGTGAATTTCTTTCGAATCATAATGGGAATCGTAGAACTGAACCGGCACCTTAGGATCAACCTTGGCGTTCCGGCGATTCGGCAGCTACGCTCTGGCCAAATCCTCCGGTCGACTCGGGCGTACCTTTCTCAGGGCCAAGGACACCAACCATCACTTGGTAACCATGCTTGCCAGTTCTGGTAAACGAGTTAACGATGTCATGGTCAATGTCCGCGGCAACTGGGAATTCGGCGAAGGCGAAGATCGCCTAGACCTTGTTCCCAGAAAGAGGGGTGAACCAAGTGGCTGCGTAAATCCTTATTTTTGTTGATCTTTTTTTTATTCGGCTTTCTCTTCAAGTCTAATCCTTTGTTTTTGCAGGCAATAAGTTGAAGAAGATTCAAACTTCGGCTGGCGACGCAGTCCTCGCGGAGATTAAGACTGCACTCAAGTATTTTGGCCGTCCAAACGTACAAAAGCAAGGGAGAGCCGCCTATACATTTCTGCGGCACGAGCCTACTTATACTACGTTTTCGGTTGCAGACGATATCCCGATCCCTTCCGGTGAACACCACCTTAGGGCTCTTATCTTCCCCAGCTTCAAGACCCTCAGACAAATTGGTTTCGAAACTTCTGATTCGGAGCAAGACGCAGAGACAGTGGTCGAGGTAGTTGCCGAACCAACGTAAGAGTTTGCTGTAGAGGCTGAAGAGGTCGACGAGGCTCTAAACTCGACGTTTGAGGTAGCCGGTCTTAACCAGCCTGACTCACCGTCCACTTCAGGTCGGGCAGAGTTTTTCTTTGGAGATATTTTTACAGATTTGGGAGATCTACCCGACGATTTTTCTGAAGGTATGGCTGCGGAAAACCTAATGCACATGGCGCGAAAGAGAAATGTCGAACGCATAGCCGTGCGACGAAAAGCCGAGGCCAGTCATTCTGGGTTTGCCCCAATTGAATCTTCACAACCCGTTATGGTAAAAGAGACGGCTCAAGTTGTTTCAGTCGAGTCGGATAAGGTGGCCGAACAGCAGATCCCAGAAGAAAGGCCGATTCAATAAGAGCGGGGCGAAAAACGTACCGCCGAGGAAGAGGTCGGCTCAGAGGAGAGCCTTGCTGACAAACGGCCTTGTCTAGAGGAGTCGGATGTGGTTGTTCCTTTCGTTATTCAACCGAAGATCAAAAACACGCTGATCTCCTCTGACGTATCTGCCTTGAAGGATTCAGCTGTAGCATTGAGCTTGGCCGCCTCAACTTCGTTGCCGGCTGACAAGGCCACCTTTCGAGCAGAGCCGGATTTGGTAACTATAGTGTTAGCTGCCCAGTCGGCCCTTCTGGTATGTGACTTGATCTTTTTTACTCATTGTTTAGTTTGGTTTGTATATGATATTTCTTGATATGTGATGATCCTGACTCCTTGTTTTGCAGACGGTTGGAAGGATAGCTGAACTTGGCCGCCGCCAGCACGAAGCCATTGAAAGAATTGGCCGCCTGAAGTCGGAAGTTGAAGGTGAGAGAAGTAGGGCCGAATTCGAGGCGATGAAAGCTGCGATGGAAAGTGCTCGAGCTGAAGCTGAGAAGGAGAGGGCTCAGACTGCTGACCGACTCAGATCCGATGTTGAGGAGAGGGAGAATGCGAGCGAGGAATCGCTCAAGTTAGCCAAGGAGGCGCTTGCTAAGGTGGAGGCTGAGTTGGAAGAGTTGAGGAAGGCCAAGGAAAAAGCTGACTCTGAGGCTTATGCGACGCTCGAGGTTGGAAAGAGCACCGCCCTTAAGGACTACGTAGAAGAAGTCTCCAAATTCGAGAATCGGGGATTCAAACATGGGTGGCTCAAAGCCCTTGCTGCCGCTGGAGTTACATTGGCCATGCCAATTCCATACGAGCAAGTGGACGTTGAGCCACTTGAGTCTGATCCCAAGGATTGATTTGGGAGACACTAGTTTTATTAAGTATTTTCAATTTCAATGTATGTTTTTGTCTAGTGGATTTTCATATGTAAAATGTCTGCTGCTAGCGCCCAATTTATGAATGAAAATTTAATATAGTACTCAAGTTACTGCTTGTATTGTTTGTTGTATGAGTATGTAATTAGGAGAATTAGCAATTAGAACAAAATGTCATGATTACGTGAGACGGCAAACTTAGAAGCCGGTTAAATTTATGGATCTGATTTAATCATAAACAAAATGAATTCATGAGGTGTCGAATAACACGAACTTATGAATGTTGTACTGATGAATCGATTCGTGGAACGGCTGGGGCACTCAAGCCGACTAGATTGATGAATCTACTCTTACCCTAGCTGGTTCACGAACATTAAACGCCGAATAACACATTACTTATGAATCTTGTACTGATGAATCGATTCATGGAACGACTGGGGCACTCAAGCCGACTAGATTGATGAATCTGCCCTTGCCCCAGCTGGTTCACGAACATTAAACGCCGAATAACAGCGGCTGACGAGGCGATCGGGGCATATGACTCAGTTGGCGCCAGGCTGTTGACATTTCGATATTAATGAGATTGCCTCGGAGGTGCTGCCCGCGTAGAGAATAAATGGGCGTGTACTTTGTGGATGAGGGTCCTATTTATATGCTCAGTCAGCAACTTAGTCCAGCCCTTTGAGGAAGATTAAACAAGTGTGAATGTCTAAAAGACTTTTCTTCAACAGCAGAGGCGAAGCAAAGACGCTAGCTGAGCTAGGAGGAGCCATGAGTCGAAATGATGATCCGTCACGCACAAGAAGTAGGACTTCGAGAGATCAGAAGAGACACTAATCTCCTCGTCGTCGAAATAGGTCGTCTAGGAGGGATAGGTAGCCTCAGGGCAAAGCTCCTCAGCCCAGTTCTAGAAAGGAATCTGACGCGCCTCTGTGCCCATTGAGTTTTGCGGTTTTCGTGGGGAACAAACCAATGACAGAGGCGGACTCGATCGTTTGAGATCCAAACGTGGCCGTCGAGTTCGCCCGACAGATTTTTCCACCCAAAGTTCAGCAGTCGATGGTAGGTCGACAAGACTTTGAAGTGTTTCGCGAAGGCGTTCATGGGGCAATGAAGGGGTTGTACACAGCTTATGAAATCGGCATGTGTCTTCGCGCCGCTCAGCGCGATATAGAGCAAAGAGATGAACGCATTCGGAAGTTAGAAGCTCGTGCGAAGAAGGCCGAGCATGAGCTAAGGAAAATCAGGCCTGCCGAGTCTCAATCAGCCAGCCAAACCAATTCGGTTGTGGAAGAAAGGGTGACTCAAAGGCTGATAAGTGATGCTATTGTCGATCGAAACACGGCTAGTATGTTCGCGATTGAGACTACGAGGGCCGCGGCCTATGAAAAAGGTTTTCATGATGGCCGAAAGATCGGAATTCAGAAGACCAAGGAGAAACTTGCCGAAGAGGTTTACCGATGTGAAAATCGCGGTTTTAAGCACGGTTGGATCAAGGCATCTCAAGCCGCGGAAGTTCTCAGAGCGTCGGGCATTGATTCGGCATCTCCACTCTACCGACGAAAGCATTTTCCGTTTTTCGCCTTTGAGGTTGAGCAGAGTGAGGATGAGGGTGATGCCGTATAAAAATACTCATTGTAATGTTTAAACGCAGATTGCGTTCAAAACTATGTAATCATTGCCTGATTGAATAAAATGTTGTATTTTAAATGTTTCGTTATAACTTTCATTCAGCACACACGTGTTTGCATGAGTTTTATTATATAAACATCATTTTGAATGTTTATATGTTTCGAAGTATAAAAGGATTTTGCTGGCTCAAAATGAGAGCATTCTATATTAAGTATTTAATCAGCATCATTATGTTACGCACGACCCGAATATCCGCGAAGGGCGCTCCGAATCCGGAGGCTTGATCGGCCCAAAGACATCATGCGCCGAGGCTTCGAATCTGGAGGCTTAATCGGCCCAAAGACGTCGTGCGCCGATGGGGCTCCGAATCTGGAGGCTTAATTGGCCAATCGTGATATCCATGAAAGGCCCTTCGAATCCAGAGGTTTAATCGACCCAAAGACGTGGTGCGCCGATAGGGCTTCGAATCCGGAGACTTATTTGGCCAATCGTGATATCCACGAAGGGCGCTCTGAATCCAGAGGCTTAATCGGCTCAAAGACGTCGTGTGCCAATGGGGCTCCGAATCCAGAGACTTATTTGGCCAATCATGATATCCACAAAGGGCGCTTCGAATCCGGAGGCTTTTATTGGAACACCCTTGAACTGGATTTTAAAGTGAGTAAGTAGCGATCTTTGTATTACAGAAAATGAGATGTACATGGCGAACCGTTCAGAACAAGTATCATGCCCCACAAGTCGGGTCAATGATAAAATTTGCGTAAATGTGTGGAATTCCAAGGCCGAGGGAGACTCCTTCTTGGCATGTCTTTGAGCCGATATGCCCCTACTCCCGCGATTGAATCAATCTAATAGGGGCCGTCCTAGTTAGGACCCAATTTTTCATCAGTCGATTTCTTGGCATCTGGAAGTACCTTCTTCAGGACCAATTCCCCTGGTATGTAGCGGCACAGCTGAACACGTTGGTTATATGACTTGGCAAGCTGCTGCTGGTACCATGCCGTGGAAGCAAGGGCACGGTCTCTTCGTTTTTCAATCAGAATCAAATCCAAAGTCAGCATCATGTCGTTTCGGCCCATGTCAAAAACTTGAGTTTTCAGGGTTGGGTAGCCGATCTCCAGGGGTATGATCGCCTGGGTTCCAAAGCATAGAGCAAACAGCGTTTCTCCAGTAAATCGCCTCGGCGTAGTTCAATGAGCCCACAATACACTCGGCAATTCTTCGACCTATTTGCCTTTAGCTCTCTTCAGCCTCTTCTTGATACCGTCCAAGATGGATTTGTTAGAGGCCTCGGCTTGACCATTGCTTTGTGGGTAAGCCGGTGTAGAAAAGTAGGGTCGGATACTATACTTGCTGCACAGTTCTCGGTAAACGCCACAATCAAACTGGGTGTCGTTGTCTGAAATAAGAGCTCTTGGAATGCCAAATTGCGTTATGATATTTCTCCATACAAAACGCTTGACATCAGAATCTCGAATGTGCGTTAATGCCTCCGCTTCGACCCATTTTGTGAAGTAGTTTGTGGCGACGATCAAGTATCGCTTGTTCCCTAGGGCCCTCGGCAACGGTCCTACGATATCAAGCCCCCACTGGGCAAACGGCCAGGGACTGGTGATAGAGCTCAACTCTTCAGCAGGCAAATGGGTTAACGGGGAGAGCTTCTGGCACTGTTCACATTTTTTCACATAGCATTTCGCATCAGATCTCATTGTCGGCCAATAATACCCCTGTGTTATAGCTCTATGGGCCAAGGAGCGCCCGCCAGAATGGGCACCACAACTGCCTTCATGTATTTTAGCAAGAACCTCCTTGAGTTTGTCAGGGTGCACACATTCCAAATATGGACCAGAGAGGGATTTTTTATAAAGCCTTCTTTGCGGATCCAAGTAGTATCGCAGGGCTTTGTTTCGCAGCTTGTGCGCTTCTTTCTTGTCTTTTGGGAGCTGTTCGAAAGATAGAAATGCAACAATGAGATCTATCCAACTCGGTCCAGATTCTACAACATTGACCTGAACTTCCTCTGATGGGCCGATGCTCGGCTCTAGGATGAAACCTACTTCAATGGTCAGTTTAATCTCTGAGTTAATGGGGGAGGCTAGGCAGGCAAGGGCATCTGCATGTGTGTTCTGATCACGTGTTATCTGGTTCAATTCATGATGGTCAAATTTTGCCAGCAGGGAGTTTGCCGTTTTCATGTAAGCCGTCATACAGTCGTTTCTTGCCGCGTACTCCCCTTTTAGCTGATTGATCACCAGTTTTGAATCGCAAAATACAAGCAAGCGCCGAGCGCCCAGAAGATGTGCATTCCGCAAATCGGCTAGAAGGGCTTCGTATTCGGCTTCGTTATTTGATGCCTCGAAGCCGAGCTTGACGGCCTATTCAATTATTAAGCTGTCAGGAGCATGATCACAACTCCGGCTCTGCTGCCCCGCTGATTGGATGATCCATCACAGTACAACTTCCAGATGTCCCCAACATAAATTCTCCAGTTCGGCTCCGGTCGAATTTCATCGAACTTGAAATCGGCAAGCCCCCCAGTGAATTCGACAACAAAGTCAGCTAGCACCTGTCCCTTGATTGAAGTTCTGGGTAGAAATTGAATGTCGTATTGGCCGAGTTCAAGAGCCCACTTTGAAACACGCCCTGATACTTCTGCACTTCGTAGTACTGATCGAAGGGGATAATCTGTTAGCACCCCAATGCTATGTCCTTGGAAGTAATGCATCAATTTTCTTACCACCATGACTAGGGCTAGGATGAGTTTTTCCAGCGAAAGGTTGCGTGTTTCGGCATCCACCATTGCCTTGCTCACATAATACACTGGCCGCTGATCCCCCAACTCTTCCTTTATCAATACGGCCCTGTCGGAAACTGCCAGATACAAAATGAGCGGGTCACCAGCTGCAGGTGTTGTCAAGAGTGGTACTGAGCAGAGGTAAGTCTTGAGGCCGTTGAAAGCGGCTTCGCATTCGGCGGACCACTCAAAAGCCTTGCGCTGCCGCAGTGTATGAAAGAATTGTCGGCAGCGGTCCGTGGAACGGCTGATGAATCTGTTGAGAACGACGGCCATCCCCATTAACTTTTGAACTTCTTTAACCAATCAAGGGGAGTCGAGTTCTAGGATTGCTGTGATTTGCCTTGGGTTGGCTTCGATTCCTCGGTGGTTGACAATGTATCCCAAGAATTTGCCAGAGCCGATCCCAAACGCACATTTGGAAGCGTTCAGCTTCATTCTATATTTGCGAAGAATGCCGAATGTCTCTTCCAAATCGGCTATATGATTCTGCTCTTCCTTGGACTTGACCACCATATCATCAATGTACACTTCCATAGTGCGGCCGAGTTGTTCCTTGAACATGGCAGTAACCAGTCTTTGATAGGTTGCCCTTGCATTCTTCAGCCCAAAAGGCATAACCTTATAGCAGTAGGTTCCTCTTGGGGTGAGGAATGCAGTCTTTTCCTGGTCCTCAGGATGTATGGCGATTTAATAGTAACCTCTGTAAGCATCGAGAAAGCTCATACGTTGATGGCGTGCCGTCGCATCTACAAGTTGGTCAATTCTGGGTAGGGGAAAGCAATCCTTAGGGCAAGCTTTGTTTAGGTCCGTGAAATCGACGCACACTCGCCAAGTCCCATTTTTCTTCTTCACGACCACCGTATTAGAGAGCTATGTAGGATAAGTCACTTCCCTGATTGCCCCAGCTTCAAGCAGCTTGTCAACCTCATCAACAACGGCAGCAGTGTGCTCTGCGGCTGACCGTCGGCTTTTCTGAATGATCGAATTGCACTTAGGGTCAACATTCAAATGGTGCTGTTAAACGGAATGATCTATACCCGACATCTCGTATGGAGTCCATGCAAAGACATCAAGGTTGCTGAGCAGGAAAGAAATTAGCTGCTGTCTGTCGGCTTGATTTAGGGAGGCGCCGACCATGAAGAACTTGTCTGGGCTTCCATCGATTTCAACTCGGTCTAAGTCTTCCGTGGCTTTTTCATTAGGGAGCCGCCCAACATCGTCGAGGCTCTCTCGATCCGGCAGCTCAATGGAATTCACCCGTAGTTCCTTTGGCTTTTTTTCAACAAGGAGATAACATGCTTGTGCCGAGTTCTGGGAGCCATGGATTTACTCAATACCGCGTTCTGTCGAGAAGTGTAGCAGCTGATGATAGGTGCTTGGCACGGCCTGCATAGTATGCAACCAGGATCGCCCCATGATCAGGTTATATGGCGACAGCAGTTTGACGACCAAGAATTCCATATCTACTGTTTGGGAGCCTGCTCGAACGGGTAGTCTGATTTTCCCCAACGGGTACTCTGGATTGGCATTGAAGCCGAATAGGGGATAAAGGGCCAGAGAGAGGTCCGATTCGGAGAAGCCGAGTATGGTAAATGTTTTTGAGTACATAACCTCCGATGTGCTCCCCAGATCAATGAGTACGCGCTCAACTGTGAATCGATTTATGCGTAATTCAATTACCAAGGGATCAATGTGGGGCAGTGTTACTCCGGCCAAATCTGAATCATCAAAAGTAATGCCCTCGGCTTCATGGGGCCGTTTAGCCGGAATGAGTGGGCCTTGAGGGTCAAACTTCGACTGAATCGCATGCACCGCCGATGGCATTGGCAGGCTGTATGCCATGTGGATCACACCAAGCGGAGGTGAATCCTGTCTCAAGGCTATTGCTTTGGTTGGGTTGCCTTTTCGGACGTACTGTTGTAACCGGCCATCTTGTACCAGTTCCTCCAAGTAATCCTTCAATGCATAACAACTCTCAGTGTCATGGCCATGGTCCTTGTGATACTCACACCGTCTATCCCGTCTTCTCGTGTCGGGAGGTCCCACCATTTTCGACGGCCATTTGAAGAACGAAAGGTGTTGGATTTTGGACATAACCACACTGATCGGCTCTGCCAACTCCGTGTACTTCTTGTCAGCGCGCCTTGTGCGCCTGCTGTCAACTTGCAGTTGCTCATTTTCTCGGGGGAGCAGTGGTCGTTTGATCGGCGGGAATCCCGTCTCTTGTCTCGTTTTGCCCAATGATGTGATTTAGGGCTCTGAGGTACTACAGAATTTAACGACTGAGCAATTTTAGCAGGGGCCATCTTGTTGATCACATTACCGGCTTTAACCCTCAAGGCATCATCTTCCACTTTACAGTACTCTTTAACTTTCTTCATTAACGACCAAACTGTTTTGGGGGGCCGTCTGGTCAAAAAGCTACGAAGGGCACTGTCGGGATGCAGCCCCATCTTAAAGGCGGTGATGGCCATAGAGTCATTGCAAGAATCGTCTACCAGATTGAAACATTCCCAATACCACGCCGAATAGGCACGAAGGGTTTCCCTCGGTTGAATTTGCATTGCCTAGAGGGAATCGGCTTGCTTTGGCTGGACCTCACTAGTGATAAACCTTGCCCTGAAGGACTTTTGGAGTTAGTGGAAGCTTTTAATTGAAGCCGGCTCCAGTTTGTAATACCACCTGACAACTAGTGGTCCCGAACTACTCGGAAATATTCTGCACATCAAAGCCTCGTCATCTGCATGCAGTGTCATGGCTTGCTTGTAATGGTGGATATGATTGGTGGGGTCCGATTTACCGTCGTACGAGGTGAATGACGGTGCTTTGAATTTCTTGGGTAGCATTGCCTTTGCAATCCGTCGTACGAAGGGATCATGCCGGTCTTCTTCATCTAAGCTATTTCGTCTACGTTTATGCCTTATATGTGGACTCTCTTCAAGCTCTACACCAATTCTCCCTTCCCTCACTCTCCCTCACGTTTTCTTCCTCTCAAAGCTCAAGTGTGATTAAAAATGAAGAAGAGAGGTGAGTGGGGTTCAATTAGCCTAATAAGTGGTAAAGGCTTAAAAATAAACAAATGGCATTATTTTAATCAAATTTAATCGTTCCGAACCGAGTTTTAATTAAACCTACCATAAAATTCTATAAATCCTAATTAGCACGTAAATCAAGTCAATTTCCGATTCGGACGCCGATACGACTTTCAATTCGCAAACCGAAACTAGAACATGAACAGATCTTTCTACACCGAATAGATAGAGACACAAAAATAATGCAAGGCACATGAAAATTAATTCCAAATCCCTCTTAAATTACTGTTAGGCATAATTAAATACGGATTAACATTAATCAGAGGTCGGGGTTGTTACAGTCTTCCCCCTTTAAAAGAGTTTGGTCCTCCAAACTCAAATTACCTTCATTCTGGAACAACATTGGGTCTAATGAAAACAAATCCAGATATCTCTTCATCATGTCTTTTTCTGTTTCCCAAGTTGCATAGGTTCCTCCGTGGTTTTGCCAATCAACTTTCACCAACGTTATTTCTTTGTTTCTCAATCTTTTGATCCTGCGATTCACAATCTGGATAGGTCTTTTCTCGTAAGGGTAGTCATGTTTCAAAAGTACACGTGTTGGCTCAATGACGTGGAGTGGATCTCTCAAGTATTCTCGAAGCATCGATACATGAAATATGTTATGCATATGCTCCATTACTGGTGGTAAGGCTACCCAATATGACACTGGATTGATCTTTTCAAGGACTTCATAAGCTCCAACATGCCTTGGCGCCAACTTGCCCTTAACACCAAACCGAGTTTGACCCTTCATCGGGGTCACTTTAATGAACACATGGTCCCCAACTTCATATTCCTTATCTCTTCTTCGGACATCAGCATAGCTCTTCTGCCGGCTCTGGGTAGTTTTCAGACGTTGCTGGATCAATTTCACTTCCTCGGTTGTTTCTTGCACAAGTTTCGGTCCCAACAAAGGTCTATTACCTACTTCAGCCCAGCATATCAGAGAACGACACTTTCTTCCATACAAAGCTTCGTAAGGAGCCATTCCAATGCTTGAATGGTAACTGTTGTTGTACATAAATTCAGCTAATGGCAAATAGGTCTCCCAATTCCCCTGGAAGTCTAACACACACATTTTGAGCATATCCTCCATACTTTGATTGGTTCGTTCAGTTTGCCCGTCTGTTTGTGGGTGGTAGGCACTACTCAACCTCAATTCAGTTCCCAAAGCCTGTTGCAAACTCTGCCAAAACTTTGACACAAACTTTGAGTCTCTGTCAGACACAATAGATACTAGCACTCCATGCAATCTCACAATTTCAGTCATATAAATATTGGCCAATTTATCTGCATCATAAATAGTTTTGACAAGTAGAAAATGGGCAGACTTAGTTAAATGGTCAACTATAACCCAAATAGAGTCCATACCTCGGGAAGAACGAGGCAATCCCACAATGAAGTCCATGGTAATATGCTCCCATTTCCATTCCGGTATTAGGAGTGGTTGTAGCAAACCAGTGGGTCGTTGATGTTCAGCTTTAACTTGTTGGCAATGTAGACATCTAGCCACAAAATCAGCAATACTCTTTTTTATTCCAGGCCACCAAAAATTCTGTTTCAAGTTGTGATACATTTTCGTGTTCCCCGGGTGCATGGCAAATTTGCTATTGTGAGCTTCGGTCATCACACGTTTTCTCAAATCACAATAATCGGGTACACAAAGACGGTTCTGAAATTTCAGCACATCATTCTCAAACACAAATCCCGGCCTTGGCTTGGAATCAAATTCTTCTATGATCTTTTTCAAGTATTCATCTTCGCATTGTTTTTGTTTGATCTCGTCAAGAATTATAGGTTGAGCGGAGATAGCAGTTAAGACTCCACCTTGTTCTCGCACAACAATCTCAATCTCCTTCTGTTCCAGGTCATCTAGCAATTCTTTTCTGTTGGATAACAAGCATGACAAATTCACACTGGATTTTCGGCTCAAGGCATCTGCCACGGTATTAGCTTTCCCTGGGTGATATAAGATCTGCATATCATAATCTTTGATCAACTCTAACCATCGCCTCTGTCTCATGTTCAATTTCTTTTGGGTGAAGAAATATTTCAAGCTTTTATGATCGGTGTACACCATGCAAGTTACCCCATATAAGTAGTGACGCCAGATTTTCAAAGCAAACACCACTGTTGTCAATTCAAGATCGTGTGTTGGGTAATTTTTTTCATGAGGTCGGAGTTGTCGAGAAGCATAGGCAATCACTTTTCCGTTTTGCATTAATACACACCCCAAACCTTTGTAGGAAGCATCACTGTAAACTTGAAACCCATCAGTACCATTGGGCAAAGTTAAAATCAGTGCAGTCACTAACCTGGTTTTCAATTCTTGAAAGGCGGCCTCTCTTTGTTTGTTCCAGTCAAATGGCACATTTTTCTGAGTTAACTGGGTCAATGGCATGGCAAGCTTGGAAAAATCTTTTACAAATCTCCTATAGTAACCTACAAGTCCCAGAAAAGTTCTAATCTCTGTCATATTTATCGGTCTAGGGCAATCCACAATAGTTTCAATTTTCTGAGGGTCAACAGAAACACCATCCTTGTTAATTACATGGCCCAAAAATGCCACAATGTCAAGCCAAAACTCACATTTGGACAATTTCGCATATAATTTCTTTTCTCTTAAAGTCTGTAAGGTAATTCTCAAATGGTTCTCATGTTCTTCTCTACTTTTGGAACAAATCAGGATATCATCAATAAACACAACAATAAATTCATCCAGAAATGATCTAAACACTCTGTTCATAAGGTCCATAAAGGCGGCAGGTGCATTGGTCACCCCAAACGGCATTACCAAAAATTCATAATGTCCATATCTAGTTCTGAATGAAGTTTTCTCTATGTCTTCAGCCTTAACTTTTAATTAGTGATACCCAGATCTGAGTTCAATTTTGGAAAATATTTGGGCTCCCTGAAATTGGTCAAACAAGTCATTTATTCGGGGCAGAGGGTGTTTGTTCTTGATAGGTACTTTGTTGGATTCTCGGTAGTCTGTACACAATCTCAAAGATCCATCATTCTTTTTAACAAATAGGACCGGAGCACCCCAAGGTGAAGTGCTCGGACGGATAAATTTCTTATTCAATAGCTCCTGGAGTTGAGTTTTCAATTCTTTCAATTCTGAGGTAGACATTCTATAGGGAGTCTTGGAAACAGGTTGTGTTCCCGGAAACACCTCAATAGTGAATTCAATTTCTCTATCAACTAAGTCCCCAGGTAAGTCATTTGGAAACACATCGAGAAATTCACAAGCAACAGGGATAGTTTCTACATTCGTTCCGTCAGATGATGCAGTCAGTACACAACACAAGTAACCCCTACATCCCTTCCTAAGCAGTTTTATGGCTTTCAGAGCTGAAATCAGATATGGGAGAGGAACTACCCCATTCCCAGTAAAAGTGAATTCAGGCATACCCAGTGGTCTAAACACAACAGATTTACTTACACAGTCAATGGTAGCACAGTATTTAGTCAACCAGTCCATTCCCAAAATACAATCAAAATGACCAATGTTCAAGGGCAATAAGTCAACATATAACATCATATCACCAATCATAATATCACATGCTAGATAAACATGAGCACACATCATAGAACCCCCAGACGGCGTAAATACAGATAACACATATGTCATAAGTTCTAATGGTCTAGTCAATTTTCGAGAGAAAGCATGCGATACAAAGGAATGTGTAGAACCAGAATCTATTAGTACACATGCATTTTGCCTCAGAGGTTCTTTCCCAGTATTAGCCTTTACATTTGTTTTGGCCATAGAGGTGGATCCAGCTGAACTTGCCGTAGGACGGCTAGTATTCTCAGACCTGAGTGGGCAATCTCTTACCACATGACCTAACTGGCCACATCGAAAACAAGCACCGGACACTCGGTAGCACACATCCCTATGCCTTCTACCACAATCAGAACATACCAGGATAGACCCACTACTCTAACTTGAGTTGCTTGTAGACCCCGTGTTTTGCTTCTTATTGACAAAAGACCGGCCTCTTTTAAAACCAAACCCAGACCTTTTTCCTCTCCAATCAGTTATTGTAGCTGCTGGGGCTTTACTTTGTTTCATAGCGGCTATGGTGGCTTCCGCTATTAAGGATCTGTCTAAAACTTCCACATAAGTAGGCAACTTCAATACGCCTACCAAATCAAACATCTCTAAATCCAGTCCACCTTCACATTTTTGTGCTTTCTTGTAGTCGGTGTCCACCATATGTGGAGCAAACCGTGCTAGTTCGGTGAATTTGGCTTCATACTCTCCTATAGACATTCTTCCCTGTTTAAGTTCTTGAAATTCAGACACTTTCCGATCCCTGAAAAATTGGGAAAAATATTTATCATAAAAGATGGCATTAAACTGTACCCATGTCATATTCCCATTGCCACTTCAAATCGGTAACCACCACCTTCGGGCTTCATCCTTTAGAGTATAGGTGGCTAGGAGGACTTTCTGGATTTCAGAACAAGGAAACACCCCATATAGTTTCTCCATTTCAAGTAACCATGTCTCTGCTTTCATCGGTTCAATTCCACCATAGAATGTCGGCGGTTTCATTTTCATGAATTTCTGTGTCAAGTTGATGATGTCATTATTATCTGCTTCGGCTTGTGCCGGCGGAGGTGGAGAGGGTAAAGGTTGTTGTCTTTACTGTTGTGTCAAAGTTTCAGTCAATGCTGCAAGCATCTGTTCCATTCAGCCCATGCGAGCCTCCGAAGACTCACTTACGTCAGTTCCCCTTGCATTCTCCATGTTACTATAGAGACATCAAACGATAAAAAACATAGGCATAATCTCATTCATTTCTTTTAATTCATTTGCTCAAATTTACATTCAGTTTTCACATTCATTTGGATTACCACACACTCACACATGTAGATGGAATGCTCCTAACTCTTATTAGGACATCCTAAGCTCATATGGACCTGTGTGTACGGTAGAACACGTGCTCTGATACCACTCAATCACGACCCAAACCCGCCCCTGTAGGTTTAGCATCGTAACTGGCCAGTAATCCTTGGATTACCAAAGGCCTCTTGACAGATTAGCAAATAATAAGGGGTTGCAGAAGCAAATATACAAAATAGATAAGGTCCAATGAGCTGTAATAACATAGATGGGATAGAAAGTTTCCAAACTTCTATATATACATAAGCATGCCGGTCAAAGGATACCATATTTACAGAATATTTACAAAAGTGCAATACCCAGGACCCAACTGTACAAAACAGACAAAAACCAACACAAGCACAAAAACAGCCATGTAGCTAGACTTCGGTCGGAACCTCCTTGGGAGGCACAATAATTGGCTGACAAAAACAGAAATAAAGGCCGTCAACTCTAGCCCTGATCACGCGCCAGATCACCTACATACATAATATAAACTGTGAGCGAAAGCTCAGTGAACAATAATAGAGTAAAGGGGTTTCAATGAATGAGTCTATACAGATTCAGAAATCATAATTCAGTTTTGTATCAAATTCATAGTTTGTCTAGATCATATACAGAAATCATAAGTCATGCGTAAGCATGCGTGATACATCCATTAGCATTAACAGAGCAGATACAGAACAGATACAGACACGTGAGGGTTACGAATAACCAGTTCCATATAGGAACCTCCGGATCCGGGTAACAGAGAACATATACGCTGAGCTCCCATGATGGAGCCTCCGGTACGGGTAACAGAGTACAAACAGATCAAGTTCCATAAATGAACCTCCGATACCGGGTAACAGCCACAGATATCACAGAATGCTAAGGATGTGACGAATACATATTTCAGAAATTAGACAGTCATTCATTGTACAAAACATAGCACTTTAGGAAACAGATCTTATTTTATCGCACAGAAAATAAATACAGTTGAACATAACTTTACTAAGTTATTACTCATAGTTGGCCTTGAGACAAACAGACGGAGCAGATTAGTCAGACAGTACGCGACACGTGACCTACACGTCACATAACAGATACACACTTGAAACACACATTCGAATTGTACATAACTTATGTCGTTTGTTCTTAGTGTGTTTATAACCCTTAATCCTCATTATGGAGTCTTAAACATGCCCTAGAAATGCCTAGGATGGAATGAGGGTGCAAGAATGCATTGGAAAACATTTCTCAAAATTTGCTGAAAATAAGGTCCACGCTCGAGCGTGGCTTTCCTCGCTCGAGCGGACATGCAGACTGTGGAGAAGTGGTTTGGAAATACTCTTCTGATCCTGGGAGACGCTCATGATCCTCTGCTAATCACCTGAAAAGGAACAAACACTCCGGTCGGAGGTACCGGAATTAGCACTCCGACAGGCAAGTTAGTCTCTGCACTCAAGATTACTTGTATTCTCAGCTAAGCTTAATAATTCTCACATACCTTTCTTTAACAGTTGTTCCTCTATTTATACTTGTTTCTAGGGCCTCGGGGCCTGGTCCACTTTTCGCTCTTAAACTGCTTAGTTATTCGGCCCCATAGTTACTCGGCCTGTTAATTGTAATCGGCCTCCTAATCTTGTAGGTTAGAACCGAACAAATGTCCATTCTTCACAGCGTACGCTTCTGACTCTACCCATTATTCTGCTTCCACACAAACAACGAAGCCCCGCTCGAGCGTGACTTCCCTCGCTCAAGCGGACTGTAAACTCATGAAAAAGTGCTGGATGCATGATTTTTTACGCTCGACCTTCGCTCGAGCGTGAGACTTAGACTCTCGCTTGAGCGTGAATTCCCTCACTCGAGCGGACTGCAAAACACAAGAACTTCTGGGTATATGCATTTCACGCTCGAGCGTAAACATCGTCGCTCGAGCGGAGTGCATGTACTCAGAGTGCACACTCGAGCGTGGATCAAATTTCTTGAAATTCCGAATTTGATCACTAAGCTCAAATTCGACCTTGAAGCATTCAAAACTTAATTTTCTGGGCCCAAAACTTTGGGAAACTCTAATAACTCATAGAACAACATGTTTAAAAGATCATTTCAAGAAATCATGGCCCAAAAGGATATCAATTTTGCACAAACTCAACTTAATTTCAAAATCAATTGATGAACATCACATGCAAGTACATTTTTGAGCTAAGGCTCTTCAAAACATGATCAAATGCTACTAAATCACATGAAACTCATTGTGTTTCCAAAATTAGAATGGACTCAACACATGCATGAAGGAATTCTTGAAAATCAATCTCCAAAATACCATGAAACATGCATGCATGCATGAATTCACTCTTAATCCTCATCCTTTAGTTCAATTCACATGTTAATCCACCTAACACCATTAATTTCATGTTCTAATCAACCATACTTCAAGGCTAGAGGTTAACATTCTTACCTAGGAGTCTCAATTCCTTATGCTAGAGATGGTCTTGAGTGATCTTCCAAGTTTTCCTAGCAATTTCCCTCCTTGTGAATTCAATCTTCAAGCTCTATACCAATTCTCCCTTCCCTCACTCTCCCTCACGTTTTCTTCCTCTCAAAGCTCAAGTGTGATTAAAAATGAATAAGAGAGGCGAGTGGGGTTCAATTAGCCTAATAAGTGGTAAAGGCTCAAAAATAAACAAATGGCATTATTTTAATCAAATTTAATCGTTCCGAACCGAGTTTTAATTAAACCTACCATAAAATTCTATAAATCCTAATTAGCACGTAAATCAAGTCAATTTCTGATTTAGACGCCGATAAGGCTTTCAATTCGCAAACCAAAACTAGAACATGAACAAATCTTTCTACACTGAACAGATAGAGACACAAAAATAATGCAAGGCACATGCAAATTAATTCCAAATCCCTCCTAAATTACTGTTAGGCATAATTAAACATGGATTAACATTAATCAGAGGTCAGGATTGTTACATAGTGGCAGGTGGTGGGTGGTGGTGGCAGGTGGGTGGCAGGTGGTGGTGGCAGGTGGGTGGTGGGTGGTGGAAAATGGTAGCGGGTGGTGGCTAGTGTTGGGTGGTAAAAAAAAAAAAAAACTCAAAACTCAAAACGTAAACTCATTTTTTGAGTTTACATTTTTTGGCCAAATTTATAAACTAAGACCACTGATTTATAAATCAAAAATTTACCAAACAAGTTTTTATTTGTGTTTTTTAAAATTTTGTAAATATAAACTGAAAACTGAAAACGTAAGTGTTACCAAACAGCACCAAAGCAATTTACATCTTGTTCAAGCACACCAATTAATGATATATTCATATTTACCTTAGAATTGTGGGGGTGTATTAATATTTTTGTATAATTATACATCAGCAAGAGAAATTAAGTTTCCTTAGAATGCTTCAAATGTGGGGGTGCTAGGAGGATTTTACCAAAGTAATGGTTCTGTTAAATAGGTCCACAAAGAATCTTAATTCTAAAGGACAAAGGTGGTGTAGAAGCAAAAATGGTTTCATTAACTCCTAAGGAACAACTCTTTGTTTATTATTTAAATTTGAAAATGGGAGTGGCATAGAGTAACGACAAATCTCGATGTAATCAAAGACTTAAACACCGTAGGACATTTGCTTTTAGTTGTGAATATTTTCTTAAGGATAATATAATAGATCCACTAATTGAGAAGGTCAAACGAAAAATAGCGGCCGCTAAACAAAAAGTTTGACCAGAGAGGAAATGAGGGAAAGTTCATCGAGAGAAATGTGATTAAAACCTATTACACCAGAGTCATCATAATGGTAACCCTACTTAGATGACTGGAGATCCTAAGAACTAAGTTCAAAGGGGCAACGAAGTTATGTGTGGTTCGCCAGAAATCACTAAAGGAGTCTATCTCCTATCCATTCCTATGATGAGAGTGATATCTACAACATGTGTTGTATGTAGGGGACTTAGGATAAGCTATGCTTTTAATGATCACTTAAATCTGGAAAACCCTAGGGAAGTATCTTTTAAGAGGAATATTTAAAAGACTTGAAATAAGGATCACTTATATGAGTGTGAATGGGCCGCTTCTTTGAGAATTGATAAGGCTAAATTTTCTAAAGCACTCATGAAACACCAGGACTTGCCCAAGGCCAAAACAGGCACAACCATGAGAACTAAGATGTGTTTGGACATATTCTGTGTGAATTCTATTGTCTTGGCTTACACAAACGGTTGAACAATTCAAGGCATCGCGTCCACTGATTAACTAATAAGTCTAATAAGTCTGATAAGCTTTCACTAGGGAAGGTTCAAAGCCTAAAACTACCTATCTCAATGCAGGGTATTTCTTTAAATGTACTTTGTCTGCATGTTGTTGCATGTCCTTTCCGTAAATTTCATTTATATGGGGGATTGTTGGAAAATTTGAAGTAAAATTTACTCCAATGGTTGTCTTTTTAGTTGGAAAGATATGTCCTTTTGAAGGATCACAACCTTTCTGAAGAGTCACATAGAAGTCTATTTATTCCATCTCCCTCACTTCATTTTGATATCGAATTCGACAGTGTTTTCTTCCATATTTGAGTTTATTCTTCATATTTTTGAGTCTGATTTTTCAATAAAGAGAGTGGATGCATAGCGACATTTGCTAGGTTTACAATAGTTGTGTTGCTAATGCAAGATGTTGATCGTTGTATCCTGGGAGATAGTGTAGATACCCCATTTTTGATCGGCTCTAAGACTTGGGCGCTTTCTTTTGATTACCCGATGATGACAATTAGAATGTGTTTCTCACAAAATTCTCAGTAAGAAAGATGGAATTTAAGTTTTAATCCCAACCTTCACCCATTTTTTGGCCAAACTATTTTAGACCTTAAAACCCTCTTTTCAAAATATGTTTTTTTTAAATGTTTCTACGATGTCCCGAGGCTCCCATTTCAATTAAAATATTGCACTTTTCAGTAAACCGAGTAAGGGCAAAGTGGAAATGAATGGAAGGGAGGTGAACTTTTTGAAAAATATTTAAAAATATCTTCTTTATAGGTTTGGAGTTGAAGGAAATAGGAGGGGATGAAAGAAAGCTGGTTTAGGAAAAGGATGAGTATCAAATCATTAAGAAGGAAATGAGTAGCCTTCACTAAATTAGGCATTTCTCTTTTTACACTTGGAATTTAAATGTGAGGCCACCACCATTGGAAAGTAGACTTCTAGGGCTTCAATTTAGACCCAAGAACCACCTTAGACCAAGTCTAAATAAGGGATATATGCCCATTTGAAGTTAAGCTTAAGAGCAGATTTTGTTGACCTAGCCCGAGACAACTTTAACTAAATTAGGCATATCTCTTTGTACACTTGGAATTTAAATGTGAGGCCACCACCATTGGAAAGTTGACTTCTGGAGCTTCAATTTGGACCAAATAACTGCCTAAAACCAAGTCCATATGGGGGAGATATGCCCATTTGAAGTTGGACTTAAAAGCAGATTTTGTTGATTCAACCCAAAACAGCAATAGCCCATTTTTCTTGGTTTTGGTTCGGTTGGGACAACCCATTTACCTATTTTTTGAGCCATTCAAGTGCATCCACTCATCCTCCATTATACCTAATCATCCTCCATAGTCAAAAAGATGTTTTGTTTGCATCCATAAAGGAGTATCCCATGCAACCACCTTGAAAATTTGCCCTCCTATCACATTCTTGTCTCCCACATTGTCTCCCACCTTCTTTTTGACCTTTATTCTCCCTCATTGCCTATATAGAATGATCATATTGTAAGAGAGGAGGAGGACCACGAAATTAAAGAGAAAAGAGTGAAAAAAGAGAGAAAATTTGAGTTGTTTAGCCAAAAATATTCCTATCTTCCATATACACCCCATACCTTCCATAGCTACTGAAATTCCTCATTTCCATACACCAAAACCACTCCAAAAATTCTGATATAGCCAAAGATCAATCGCCTCGATCATAAGGAAGAATGTTTAGTGATTGAAAGTGAGAAAAACTTGAGAGTTAGCCACTTTCCATACCACAAACTCCATAAACTCCATAATTTCGAATTGAGGATTTGAGAACACACTTCCTACACTTGAGGGTGATCGAGAGGAAGTTTGGAAATCAAGAAGTTCAATCTTTCTTTGGAAGGTGAATTTTTAATCTTTCATTTTCTTATATTTTATATTTTATATTTATATTCTTGCTTCTTATTTCATTGTGTTTTGTTATAATCCAAGTGGTTCGTTTATCTCATATTTATTTTCTTACTTTATATTTCATAGTGTGTTGTTATAATCCTAGTGGTTTGTTTAGCTCATAATAATTTTTTTTTTTCCGCATACTTTAATTTCATATTAGTTTTGTTGTAATCTTGCATGTTTTACCTCATATTTTTTTTTTTTTTCATGTATTAGTCTCATATTAGTTTTGTTGTAATTTTGCATGTTCTATCTTATATTTGTTTTATTGCTTCAGGTTTATGTTGTGAGTTTGCACTTATTTTATTTTATTTTATATTTTTTTCTTTTTTTTTTTTCTAACTGGTAGTGGTTAGTTGAACCACCTACATATTTTTTGTTTGTTCCTTTTCTTGGTTTCGCAACAAGACAGGTTTTGCTTGGCCTAGTTCGCCGGCCGGCCTATTTGGCCGGTCGATTAGCTTCATCCGAACAAGATGGCGTAATCCCCCAATATTGACCTTCTAAAGAATATGAAGCTTTTATTTTATTTATTTATTTTATTTTGAGTGTATTGTGAGGTTTTTATTTTGTTGTAATATTCTCCTCATCCCTCTCTAATTTGGTTTGTAATTATTCTTTAAATGTTGTAATAATTCCCCGCCCCTCTTCTTTCTATCCCGTTCTTTTACTTGCTTTCTTTATTTGTACATAAACATCATATTTATTTTTCATCATAGTTATGCTTTGCATCCATGTTTCATGCATCTTGATTCGGCTAAGTTTGCATTTGTGGATTTAATCAATTCCTATGTGATTATGTGCGCTACCTCATGTTCTTGAGATGATTCACATATCATATTTTAGAAGCCGAATCTTTAGTTGCATCTCATGAGTGAATTGCATTAGGATTTTGTATATAAGATCATGCATATTTTACTAACTTTGTTTTGCAGCTTGTTCGTGGGACATCAAACATGTGAGTTTTTATGCTTTAGCATCCCGTGTGTGTGTGTTTTTCTTATTATGTCTAGCATTCTACTATGAGGCTAGTTGCTTATGTGATATAACTCTATGAATGCCAGTGGATGGAGGTTGTGTCTCTTAATTTGGAATGATGTTGATTTTTCATGCTTGTAAACTCAATTTATTTGGGTTGTACATCGTCAAAACTCTTTCAAAATGCATGATATCAAATTGTTCCAAAATGAATAGCATAGTCTATACTTGTATGCTTCACATAGTAAATTTTAGGATTTATTAACTAATCAGAACATGAACATATAAATAAAATAAAATTCATATCATGGTTAGTAAAGGCCGATCTTTGATCGGGTGGGCGGGGGTGCTCATTATTGACCTTCCCCTCTCATACCTAAGGTTCCGAGCCAAGCATCCCTGGTTACGACGAACAGTGGCCTTGGCACGAGTTATGGGTTTCCTAATTTTCCCAAAATAAATATTAGGTGGCGACTTTGAGATCTGATGACGCAGTCCATTTTTGACAAAATTGCAATAAAATGGATTTTCAATAAAAGGTGTCAAATCTGGACTCTCATCTATGTTTCACATTGCACTCGTGAGAATAGATCAAAAAGATCTCGGGGGTCCGAACTATTTAACGCGCACGGGTACCCCCCGGGCATGTTACAGTTTCTGGCGACTCTGCTGGGGATTTTATGAAACCTTGACTCGAACTCCATGATATGACTTTTATTTTTAAATTATATGTTCATTGCATTGCATTCATTGGTGCACTTCAAGTCCTTGTGTTGCCCAGATACTAATAGGAGCACAAACATGCTTTTTGTGACACTACACCTATCTTTACGATACTTTAGAGGCCTTGTGTTGTAACCTTTTAAGATCTGTCAAAAAGGTAGCTCTGCTACGTAGCTCTGCTGTCTAGCTTTGCTATCTAAGGTTCTCAGACTACGAAGAGAGGCTATTTGACTCTTCTGATTTCCTGGGATCTTTATTGGTTATGACCCAAAGGACTCTTTGGTAACGTCACCTTGACTTCAACCGCTAGAGTAGAGCCAACCTTGTGCATACAATGAGCAATAGTACCTTCCAAAATTAGGACAGGATGCTCTCCCATTTCTAGGATGTGTGATGCCGCTTGTTTGAATAGTAAAACCCTAGATCATTTCAAAGTTAGGACAGGGTAACCCTAGCCCCCATAGGGGTGTTTGTTCTCTTTCATGCTATGTGTTATGCGCAATGTATGGGAATTCTTAGATTCAGATGAGTGGTTCAGTCATTTCAGCTTGTGGAGTTGAGTTCAGTTTTTTTCCAACATGAGTTAGCAGTAATCAGTTGAGCTGGGATGCTAATGAAATTCTGATTAGGGGTCCCATTTTGTTTCAGCAAGGTAGTCGAGCACTATAGGTTCCGAAAGGTCTAATATCCCCCAAGTTCTGTGGACTCACGTTGGTAGACTTTGCAAAAGTGCAGATTTGGTTCAGGGTCAGCCAGTGTTAGTTTCTTTGCTGCCAGTTGCACGAAGAAAAGAAAAAGCTTCATCAACTGTCCAGAATACCCCTTCTTCACCTACTAGATCATCACCACTCAACTCACCAGAATCAGTGATGGCTCAAATTCCAGAAAATATAGCAGACATACTACTGGGCCTTCAACGGAGCATGGATATTGTTGCCACTACGGTTTCTGCCCAAGGCACTACTCTTGCTGCTCAAGGCAATACTCTTGCTGAACTGCAACGCTCATCTGGGGCATCCATTACTCAACCACCTCCGGTGACTCAGCCAGTTCCACCTCCACCTCCACCGGTTGACGAGTTTCCCGAACCTAATTCACCAGAAGATCTGAGGGTTCCTGCACAAACTTCAGGAGGATCATTTCCTCTTCCACAACCAGTGGGAGGGCTCCATCCCTCTGAAGCACCTGAGTCTGACTCAACTATGTTGAAGCTGGCCAAGTTGGAAAAACTTTTCAAAAAGGCACAAGGAGTCAATTCAATCCCGGACATCGAAGACGGGTACACTGAGACAGCTGTGAAGTTGCCAGAACGGTTTAAAATGCCACACATTGATAGGTTTGATGGCTCCGGTGACCCAATGGTGCACATTCGCCTATTCTCTGATGTCTTAAAGCCTATGGGTTTGACTCGTCCGCAAAAGCTCTCTTTATTCGGACAACTTTGTCAGGAGTGGCTGCCATCTGGTACGCCAAGTTAGAGGACTCGGTAAAACAAAACACCCAGATTGAGGTAACTACTCGGGATTTGGAGGCAACTCGCCAAGAGCCTAATGAAAGTTTTGTAGCTTTTGTCACCAGATGGAGGGCAAAAGCAGCAATGATGACCAACAGACCACTCGAAAAAGACCAAATCCGTATGATAGTCAGAAATCTGCATGGAAAGATGTTACAAAAAATGATAGTCCTCCCACTCTTCACTTTTAATGACTTACATGAAATAGGGGTCCAGATAGAGGATGCCATCAAACAAGGAATCATTGTAGATGATAAGGAACTTGTTCGGAAGCCCTTTGGTCGTAGTTCCAATGCTACTACTAATAGTAGTACAGTTGTAAGACCTTCTGAGGTCAATTCAGTCACTACCACCACTGCCAAAATGGCCGACCCATTTGCCAATGCCAGTCCACAAACAACCAACTCAACCCGAAACACGACTAGAACCCTTAACCCTCTCTACATGTCCCCAGCCAAAGCTATGAAAATCTTGATAGAAAGAGGGTATCTCAAGCCTCTAGACCCCCAACCTCTTCCCGATCCTCTCCCAGCCAAACACGACCCTACCAAATACTGTGCCTTTCATCAACAACTGGGACATGACACTGACTACTGTTTTTGCCTTCGCCATGAAATCCAAAACCTCATTGATAACAAGATCATAGCTCCCCCACAACCACAAAAACCCAATGTCACCACCAACCCGTTGCCATCCCATGACAAAAATCGACCACCTCCTCACCTCAACTATATCCACACACTCCTTTCCACCTTCAACCCTAGTATATACATCACACCTGTCCATCTACCCAAACCTGAGGTATACATTCCAGAGAGCATTGATTTATGTATGATGGATGCACCTCTAACCCAGCCAAAGCTAAAACAGACCATAGTGGTGGTGGTGGTGGTACAAACAAAGGAAGAAAAGGCCGTGTCAAAAGAAGGATCCAAAGAAGACATAACCGAAGTACCAATGATTGAGACTGGAAAACTACTAGAAGAAGGATATGATCCCAACAAATACATAGTACCTGTTGGCCAGTTGAAACCGGAAGTTATCTTACCCGACTCATGTACCATCAATGTCGTTAGATAAGATATGCATGAACAGGGATTAGATGACTTGACCAATCTAGAAGAAGACTTGGACAATCTCAAATTCTTTGAGGAATTGGATTTGGGAAATGTGCAGATCAGCTGGTGGGATCCAAGAAGTTTCAAGGCTACTCACGGTTGGGCAAGTGATGATGAAGGTTCTGATGGGAAAACTAAAGGAAAAAATGATGAACCAAAAATTGAAGCCATAAAGTTTGAAAGCAGTGGCAATGAAAGGGATTCCAAGAGAGAAGAAGAATCAAAAAGTCTGTTAGAGTATAACGTGGGAATGATTCATGTAAAGCCTGACAACTGTCTTTCGGTTAACAAAGGTGAATGGTGGGATGATAGCGATTTGCAGCTCGCTCACACCGATGATGAGTGGGGTAGTACTTTGCCTGATGAGACTTGGTATTCTGAAGAAATTGATCACCTAACTAGGAGTGGGCGTTACTTTAAACCTCTACAACTAGACCAAGGCGAATCCTCAGGCAAAGATACTGACATTGATAAAGAGAAAGAGAAAGAGAAGGAGAAAGAAACAGAAGAAAACCTGGTTTTAAGACAGCTAAAAAAGATCCAAGCAAACATCTCCATCAGGGGACTTCTCATGGCTTCCCGAGAACATCGACAGGCAATGTTGTCAATGTTGAACAAGGCTAAGCTATCAATTGACACCACTCCTAAGCAGTTAGTGTCATTAATCACCCCAAGAGAAACCATCCCAGCAATAACTTTTGCTGACAAAGAGCTGCCAACAGAAGGATCAGAACATAATAAGCCTCTGTACATATCACTGGAATGCAGAAAGAAATGGATCCCGATTGTTCTGATTGACACCGGATCAGCCATCAATGTCTGCCCTACACGCACTGCTTATGCAATTGGGCTAAAGCCAGCAGATTTCACGCCCACTACTCAATTGATTCGGGCCTATGATAATACTAGTCGGGAATTGATGGGGACAGTCAAAGTACAAATAACAGTGGGTCCATCTGAGCACGAAGCTGAATTTCATGTCATGGATGTTCCTGCAACGTTCAACTTACTATTGGAAAGGCCCTGGCTTCATCAAATGAAAGTTGTATCATCCACACTACATCAATTGGTAAAGTACCCATATGGCAGAGGAATTGCCACTGTCTTCGGAAATTCATCCATTCATCCTCCCCCAGAAGTCACAACACCACTGCTAGAAATACAGCATGGGGAAAAAGATGTATTCCTATCAGGTTTTACATTGGCAGAGGCCCAGCTAGTTCAAACGCTCATGGCAGAAGATGAAGGTGTATACGTCAGTGCCCAATCAATCTATTTCATGAGTAAACTAGGTCACATTCCAGGGATGGGATTGGGACAAAGTGGCAGGAAAAGTATTACTACAGCCAGTGAAGTACCTCATAACCCACATGCATTCGGACTGGGGTATGCACCCACGGCTGATGACTGGAAAAGGAAAACTGAAGAGATCAGGGAGAGGATCAAGGCCAAGAGAACCGGGCGGCAGTTTGAGTTAGTTCATAAGCCAATTCGTGGGACCTTGAACGGACGCTTTGTCCGCCAAGGAGAAGACTTCCCTTTCTGTGGTTTCCCTGAGCCCTGGATTGATCAAGTGGAGAAAAAGAGATACCCTGGTTTTGAGATCTTCTTCGATCATCAGCTTTCTGATAGTGATGAGGAGTGGGTAGATCCTAGTATCGACATCAGACAAGATAGAGAAGTCAACTCGGAAAGCAGCACAAAGGAAGTTCTGGGTCTAACACTGGCTGACTTATTGACAAAATCACATACTAGCGCTGAACCGATGAATTTGGGGGATATGACCATTGTCGTGATCGGGGAAGAGGTACTTGCTGACAGTTCAAGCTTCATCATGGATGCGGTGAATGGCTCACAAATAAATTGGCATTTTGAAAAGAGTTGTATTGAGAGTTCTGAATTGGCTGTTGAGTCTGAGTTTGATGGGCCTGTAGGGTTGGAAGCAGATTTAAGTTTGTCTAAAATGTCTGAGTCTTCTTTTTCTTTCTCTTTTGAGTCTGTTGCAACTTGTGAGCCCAAGGCTTTGAATGGAGATGTGATTTCCGCTTACTTTTCTGTGCCCATAGTTTATAATATTGACCAAAATTTTCAAAATTTTGATAAAAACGAAGAGGAAGAAATTCCTCGGGCTTTGAAAAATTTAATCGACTGGGAGGAAGAAAGGCGTGCTAAGCCATTAGTGGATGAAATTGTTTCTGTAAATGTGGGTACTGAAAAAGATCCTCGCTTGATTCAAATTGGTTCTACATTGTCTTCAGAGGAACGTGAACAATTAGTTGCTTTAGTAACAGAATTCAAAGATGTTTTTGCATGGTCCTATGAAGACATGCCCGGAATTGACCCTGAGATTGTACAGCATAGGATCCCTCTCGACCCTGAGGCCCGACCTGTCAAACAGAAGCTTCGCAGAATTCGTCTTGATTAGGCCTTAAAAATTAAAGAACAGGTTACCAAGCAAATCAATGCTGGTTTTTTGCTAGTATCAGAATATCCTACCTGGTTAGCCAATATTGTGCCAGTTCCGAAGAAAGACGGCAGAATTCGAGTTTGTGTTGACTTCCGAGATTTGAATAAGGCTAGCCCAAAAGATGATTTCCCATTGCCACATATTGACGAATTGGTGGACTTCACTGCAGAACATGCTTTACTGTCATTCATGGATGGTTTTTCAGGGTATAACCAAATCCTTATGGCTCCTGAGGACAGAGAAAAGACAACATTTACCACACCATGGGGCACATACTGCTACAGGGTTATGCCATTCGGTTTGAAGAATGCCGGGGCCACTTACCAGAGAACTGCTACCACTCTTCTGCATGATATGATCCACAAGGAAGTTGAGGTGTACGTAGATGACATGATTGTCAAGTCCAAAGATCGACAAAGCCATTACACTGCATTGAAGAAATTCTTTGAGAGAATTAGGGAATACAAGCTAAGGCTAAATCCACAAAAATGCACCTTTGGGGTAACTGCGGGTAAGATGTTAGGATTTTTGATCACACAATGGGGAATCGAAGTTGATCCATCTAAAATTAAGGCCATCTTAGAAATGCCGCCACCAATGACTGAAAAAGAGGTACGAGGTTTTCTAGGAAAGGTGCAATTCATAAGGAGGTTTATTTCAAAGCTAACTTTGACTTGTGAACCACTGTTTGGTCTCCTAAAGAAAGGGAAGAAGTTCTAATGGAATAATCGATGTCAGTTTGCATTCGAGCAAGTCAAGCAGTATCTGCAGAATCCACCTGTGTTATCACCGCCCGAGCCAGGAAAACCGCTAATTTTGTATTTATCAGTGACTGAATCAACCATGGGATGTATGCTTGCGCAAGAGTCAGATGAGAAAGTGGAGAAAGCTATCTACTACTTGAGTAAGAAGATGCTTGACTACGAGATCCGCTATACTTCCTTGGAAAAGGCTTGCTTGTCTTTGGTTTGGGCCACCAGGAAGTTGAGACACTACTTGTTAGCTCACTCAGTAATTCTGGTTTCAAGATAAGACCCCATCAAATATCTCTTTGAGAAACCAGCTCTTACCGGTAGGCTAGTTCGTTGGTTACTCTTGCTTTCTGAATTTGACCTTAAGTATGTCACTCGCAAATCTGTCAAAGGAAGGGCTGTAGCAGAATTTTTGGCTGATCACCCAATTGAAGGAGGAGAAGATGTGGAGTACTCATTCCCAGATGAAGAGGTCATGCAGATGGAAGAAGACACTTGAAAGTTGTACTTTGATGGAGCGTCCAATCAATTTGGCTATGGGATAGGCGTGTTGCTCATAGCGCCGGATGATTCCCATATCCCCTTAGCTTT
Source organism: Camellia sinensis (assembly GCF_004153795.1). Classification (NCBI taxonomy): domain Eukaryota; kingdom Viridiplantae; phylum Streptophyta; class Magnoliopsida; order Ericales; family Theaceae; genus Camellia; species Camellia sinensis. Next base: position 6,911 of record NW_021027022.1, on the reverse strand, counting down.
CAAACTCCAATTCAAGGTATCTAATAACCAAGCAGAGTATGAGGCATGCATTGCTGGATTGGAAGCAGCCCTGGAACTAGGGGCAATAAGGTTGGATGTGATCGGGGACTCAAACTTGGTCGTCTCTCAAGCCAACGGAGACTGGAAAGTTAAAGAGGAAAAAATGAAAGTCTACCATCAAACCTTAGACATGTTGATCCTGAGGTTCGAAAAACTGACTTTTACACCCCTGGTAAGAGAGAACAACCGATTTGCTGATGCGTTGGCAACCTTGGCATCAATGATAGATATACCGGTCGGGGTCAAGATGCGTCCGATCCTTGTAGAACAAAGGTGCACCCCCGCATATGAAATGATAGCCGCAACGGAAGAAGTTCAAGATGAAAACCCTTGGTACTTTGATATTTGGAATTTTCTGGAAAGTGGTACATATCCACAAGGGGCAAACACCAAAGATAAAAGGGGGATACGGCGTCTTGCCACTCAGTTTGTCATTTGTGGAGATAAGTTATATAAGAGAGGGCATTTGGGAATGCACAAGCTATGTGTAGAGGAAGAAGAGGCAAAACGTATCATGGAAGCCATCCATGGAGGAGAGTGTGGAGCCCATATGAACGGTATAATGCTAGCCAGAAAAATCCTTAGACAAGGATACTACTGGTTAACCATGGAAAGTGATTGCATCAACTTTATTAGGCGATGCCACAAATTTCAAATCCATGCCAATCGCGTGAACATCCCGCCATCAAAACTCTACAACATGACTTCGCCTTGGCCTTTCTCAGTCTGGGGCATAGATGTCATCGGGGCAGTCACACCGAAAGGTTCAAATGGGCATCAGTTCATCTTGGTTGCCATTGACTATTTTACCAAGTGGGTTGAAGCACAGTCGTATTCAATGCTGAAAGCATCACACGCGGCCAAATTTATCAGGAATAACATTATCTGTAGATACGGGGTGCCAAACGAATTAATTTCAGACAATGGTTCACATTTCAAAGGAGAAGTGGCAGTTCTACTTGAGAAGTATAACGTGGCTTTTCACAAGTCATCAACTTACAGGCCACAAACCAATGGAGCCGTTGAAGCTGCAAATAAAAACATCAAGAACATTCTGTGTAAGATGGTAGAAACTTATAAAGATTGGCCAGAGAAGTTGCCTTTTGCACTTTGGGGATACAGGACATCAATCCGAACATCTACAGGGGCAACCCCTTACTCTTTGGTATATGGAATGGAGGCTGTTTTGCCGATTGAGTTGGAAGTGCCTTCATTAAGGATTATGGCTGAATGTCAGATAACAGAAGCTGATTGGCAACAGAACCGATTTGAGGAACTATTTTTGTTTGATGAGCGAAGGTTGAAGGCGTTATACCACATTCAGGGGTATCAACGCAGGATTGCCAGAGCATTCAACAAAAAGGTTAGATCCAGGAATTTGAGGGAAGGGGACTTAGTGTTGAAAGACAACCGAGCTCCTATTCACGATCCTAGGGGCAAGTTTAGACCCAATTGGACGGGTCCCTACATCATTAAATCAATCTGGTCAGGAGGAGCGGTCATTCTCATGGATTTGGATGGTTTGGAGTTCTCACAACCAATCAACATGGACAAGCTGAAGAAGTACTACCCTTGAGAAGCTCGCTGGGCCGAAAACCTGAAAGGGCGACCCAGGCAAAAGTTAGAGCAGAAAAACAAAAAAATAAAAAATAAATAAAAATAAATAAAAAAAAATATATATATAAAAATAATAATAATAAATAAAAATAAAATGAAAAGCTCGCAAGGTTGAAAACCTGAAAGTGCGGCCTTGGCAAAAGTTAAAGCATAAAAGGAGAGTGTCAATACCCGAGTGAACCTTAGCTGGAACTACGTATGACCTGATTCCTATATTTGGGATACGTAGGCAGCTTCATCTTGAAGTTCGGTCTTAATCATTTTTCAACTCACTCTTCTCGTCCATGTTTGATTGGGGTGACTTTATTCGACTCGGCTATCTTTGATTGGCTCGTTCCCATTTGATTCAGTTGTTCTATTTCTCTTTCATGACAGGTTTAGTCACAAGATGAATTCATTGTACATCTCAAGGGTTGATTTCGTGTTGATCAAGTAGTGGTCATTTGCGAAAATAAATTTTGAGGACTTTTAATGAAGTTGACTAATTTTTCTCAAAAATTGTTCCATTTTTGCAAAACTTGGACCATTCTTTAGATTTGAAAAGGGAAAATTTTTAGTGCTCACAATTTAGCTTACATGATTTGAAACAGAAAAAGGAATAAGTATGCTAATCTAACTCTCATGTTGATCAAAACATTTTTACAAAAAAAAAAAATAAAAATCAAGAGACAAAAAAGGGTCAGGGCAATAAACTAGGGGCATAGTCGAGTTAGAGATTCTGTCTTCCCCATCGCTCGAGTCAAGTATTCAGTGTATATAAGTGTATATTCATACCAGTCAAGGTATTCATACAAATCAGTGTATATAAGTGTGTATTCATACCAGTCAGTGTATTCATACCAATCAGGGTATTCATACTAGTCAGTGTATATAAGTGTGTTCCTTTCATACCAGTCAATATATTTATACCAATCGGTGTATTTATACTAGTCAGTATATATAAGTGTGTTTGGATCGTTTTGTTTCGTTCTTCTTTCGTTAAGTCATTCTTTGATTCAGGTCAGTATAGAATCAATGTTCAATTCAGAGTTCAAAATTCAATCACTCTCAAATTCAATCAAACAAAAATGTTTTCAAGTTCAAAGTGATATCCCAGTCATGCCAGTGATGAGCTAAAAAAGAAATTGATTTTATTGAAGTCAGAGGAGGACATCCCCGATTACAGAGACTCAAAAAAACCAAAAAAAAAACCAAAAAAAAAACCAAAAAAAAAAACCAAAAGAACAAAAAAAACAAAAAATAAAAACCAAAAAGAGAGAGAGTAGCATTTTCTCAGTTTTTCAGCAGTAGCTCGGCGGAGAAGATTACAGCCGGCTTCATTTGCACACAGCTTCGTTGCCTGACTTTGCCATCAACTGCCTCGCTTTATCTTTACTCCTTCGAAGCTTTTGAAGACTCTGCCTTGGCCTTGGCAGAGCTTCCAAAGGAGATTATTCCTCGCCGACCATCAAATTGGTTGTGCGAAGAAACTCCAAATCGAGTCACGGAGGTCGTCAGTCGTTTCAGCTCTTTGTTCTGCTTTTTCAGCGCACTAATTTCTACTCGAGCGTCTTTGTACATACGTTGAAGGAGGGAGAGTTGTGCATGTAACTGATGTACTTCACACGTCCTATTTTGCAGTCGACGGGACAAGTTGGAGACCGCTGTCACGGTCTCCACACATGACCTCAGTGTATATGAGTTTGCTTCGATGTCAGACTGTGCCACTATGATATGTTCAACTGACATCGCTGGAAAGTTGAAAACATGGGAAGGAGGAGGAGCTCGTGGTTGAGGTTCAGGAGAGTCAGAATCGGTCATCTCTATCGTGGACTCGTTCAGGTCTGGAAAAAGAGTGAGAGAACCCTGTGAAGAAGCCATGGCAAAGGAGAGTAATGCAAAAAAAAAAAGAGGTTGCAGAGTGGTGGCAGAGAAAGTTTGCAGGCTTTGGCTCTGATTCTCTCTCGCAGGCCTCAACTTAAGAAGAGAGCGAAGGAGAAGACAAAGAGGGAAGAAGGCTAAGATGATCATTGACAATCGGGGCACGATTGGATGGCCTGTCGGTCAGGCGCCGCGATTGTTGAAATCGCGCGCCAGACACAACGCTCGAAGAAGATGACGGAAGAGAGAGTGAGACAAAAACAGAGAGAGAGGCGGGAGAATTGTATATTTATACATATATGTATATATATTGTATATCTATGTATTATATATATTTGTTTGAACATTTTGGTCACAAGAGTGGCTTAGGTTTAGTGGTTTGGCTCAGTGGTTGAAGGCTGGAAGGCTGAGCCCAAGGTCAGGGGTTCGAACCCCACAACAAATGTATCTTTTGTTTTGTTTTGGTTTTATGTATATATATGTCTTGTACAGTATATATATATTTGTTTGCATATCTTGTCATAAGAGTGGCGTGGTTCAGTGGTCGAGGACTCGAAGACTAGGCCTGAGGCCAGGGGTTCGAAACCCTGTACCCCCGTGTCCATGCATTTTGCATTTTTCCTTTCTTTTTTTGCGTGTTTTGAGTACGTGTGCCGACGTCAGCAAGCGGAGTATGCCTTCTTAGTAACGGCATGTTCCCGCTGATGCCTGTAAACAGAATATTCCCCATCTGTGTATGTGTTTGTATTTTGTCTGTAAATATCTGTGTATTATTCTACCTGTGTTTGCAATGAGTTCCTATGAGACCAACTGCAACGGTGGAAACTAGAGTTCGAATGGCAATGCCTAGAACGCAAAAGGTTTGGAATTTCCAAGACTAAAGTCTAGTTTAAATACCCAGGGGTGTATCCTCGGCTTGAAATCTATATAGCAGCCCCATAGGTTGAGGTAGCATGTATGCGCCTCAATTCTGGATACTGAACGAACCTAGTCTGTCACCCCGTTGGAGAATAGGGAAAGTTGTGAATATGATCAGGAAGAAAAGCAGCATCGGTGGCTTCTATATGTAGAGGTTACCCTTTGTCATTCTACCATACCTTCTTCCACTTGCGTGAGACGCATTTGGATTTCGAATCCACCATTACTCCTTTCACGTGAAACGTGTTAGGATGTGACGTTCTCCTTGGTTAAAACCTTCCCTCTCTCCGTATAAAATACGTTGAGATATGCATGTTGGTCACACCATTGTCATTCTCTTTGGTTAAAACCTTCCCTCTCTTCATATAAAATACGTTGAGATACACCTGTTGGTTACACCATTGTCATTTTCTCTGGTTAAAACCTTCCATCTCTCCGTATAAAATACGTTGAGATACGCCTGTTGGTTACACCATTGTCATTTTCTACTTGGTTAAAACCTTCCCTCTCTCCGTATAAAATACGTTAAGATACGCCTGTTGGTTACACCATTGTCATTTTCTTTGGTTAAAACCTTCCCTCTCTCTGTATAAAATACGTTGAGATACGCCTGTTGGTTACACCATTTTCATTTTCTACTTGGTTAAAACCTTCCCCCTCTCCGTATAAAATACGGTTAGGTACGCCTGTTGGTTACACCATTGTCATTCTCTTTGGTTAAAACCTTCCCTCTCTTCGTATAAAATACGTTGAGATACGCCTGTTGGTTACACCATTGTCATTCTCTATGGTTAAAACCTTCCCTCTCTTCGTATAAAATACGTTGAGATACGCCTGTTGGTTACACCATTGTCATTTTCTCTGGTTAAAACCTTCCCTCTCTCCGTATAAAATACGTTGAGATACGCCTGTTGGTTACACCATTGTCATTTGCTACCTGGTTAAAACCTTCCCCCTCTCCGTATTAAATACGGTTAGGTATGCCTGTTGGTTACACCATTGTTGTTCTCCTTGGTTAAAACCTTCCTCCTCTCCGTATGAGATACGATTAGGTATGCTTGTTGGTTATACCGCCATTCCTCCTATCGCGTGAAACGCGTTGGGATTGCAAGTTTACTTGGTTAAAAACATCAAGTGCGTCTGGTGTTTGCACCATCTTTCCTCCTTTCGCGTGAGATGCGTTAGGCTGTTGTTTCACTCGGTTAAAATTATGTTGTGATTGTATGTGATCTTGTGGCACATTTAATGCAATGCACCCCCTGTTATGTTTCATATCATTTGCACGAAGCTTGCCTCTTCATTGTTATCATCTTCATATCTTTATCATCACTCTATGGCATTGTATTGCATTGCATAATCATGAATTTTCAAACAACTGGCTTCGCAAAGCGTGTAAGTCCAACCTTCAAACTGCATTTTGAGCATGTCACTTCCATTCTGCCCTTGAACTACGCTAGTTTGATTCCTTGCAAAAGGATACGTAGGCAACCTTCGAGTTCAACCACTTGCATTGCATCTTGTTTGCTTGCCCAAGTCTTACGGCCTTGTCAAAAGGGTCGTCTTTGGGCTTTGACATTCACTCACGTTATGAAATGACTTTGAGCTCGGTCAAAGAGGGGCAATTGTAGACACCCCATTTTTGATCGGCCCTAAGACTTAGGCGCTTTCTTTTGATTACCCGATGATGACAATTAGAATGTGTTTCTCACAAAATTCTCAGTAAGAAAGATGGAATTTAAGTTTTAATCCCAACCTTCACCCATTTTTTGGCCAAACTATTTTAGACCTTAAAACCCTCTTTTCAAAATATGTTTTTTTTAAATGTTTCTACGATGTCCCGAGGCTCCCATTTCAATTAAAATATTGCACTTTTCAGTAAACCGAGTAAGGGCAAAGTGGAAATGAATGGAAGGGAGGTGAACTTTTTGAAAAATATTTAAAAATATCTTCTTTATAGGTTTGGAGTTAAAGGAAATAGGAGGGGATGAAAGAAAGCTGGTTTAGGAAAAGGATGAGTATCAAATCATTAAGAAGAAAATGAGCAGCCTTCACTAAATTAGGCATTTCTCTTTGTACACTTGGAATTTAAATGTGAGGCCACCACCATTGGAAAGTAGACTTCTAGGGCTTCAATTTAGACCCAAGAACCACCTTAGACCAAGTCTAAATAAGGGATATATGCCCATTTGAAGTTAAGCTTAAGAGCAGATTTTGTTGACCTAGCCCGAGACAACTTTCACTAAATTAGGCATATCTCTTTGTACACTTGGAATTTAAATGTGAGGCCACCACCATTGGAAATTTGACTTCTGGGGCTTCAATTTGGACCAAAGAACTGCCTAAAACCAAGTCCATATGGGGGAGATATGCCCATTTGAAGTTGGACTTAAAAGCAGATTTTGTTGATTCGACCCAAAACAGCAATAGCTCATTTTTCTTGGTTTTGGTTCGGTTGG